>JAARMF010002904.1:4465-23631 GCA_022844705.1 Toxascaris leonina
GTCATAGTCCTGATCTCTAAAATGTTGAACAGCTGTTGTTTTATTTCCATCGCTTACGTTCATATGACTTTTCTGAGCATTTTATCAATATGTTCACCTCGGTTACAGGCTAGAGTGGAATGTGACTGGAAAAGTTCGTTGCTGGTCACTGATGGGTGCCGTATGTTCAACACCCGAATTGCAAGCACAAGCCAACATCAGTAAACAAATCGAAAGGAGTCTAAATAAACAGCGCAGCGAAGAGACCGGGAATCAAAAGCTTTTACTATTAGGCATGTCCATTTCTACAGAATTGTTCGCAGGCATTTGACAGTTTGACCGAGTCTTATCGAATTTGTAATTTAAAAGCAGTGCAATTCTCAGAGAATTTCACTAGATTTGATAGGTATGTGAAGCAGTGTCTACTTACTTTCTCTCTTACCGAAAACTGCATGAAGTATCGTTACACTGCAGACTGCCAAATCAAGGCAATATGAGCGATTGCTGACGATCAATTTAAGTGATATGTTGATTAGATAGTGAGGGCCAATAATACCTGAAAATAAAACCGTAATTTATTGCAGTAGAGGGGGATGACATTTTTAATCATATAACCTTTTTCAGCCTCAAGCATCTTAGTGAGAATGAACGTTAGAAAAGGCGTAATAAAAGGCGTAGGAAAGGTGTCAACTATTTCCACTTGATATGACTGAAATGAATGCAATTTAAGCATAAATAATATATTATAAAATGACATCAAGCAAAATTATTGGTAGCAAAATTGCAGTAGGATTATTCCCATCAAAGATTCCTTTCCGTGACCTCGCGTAAGAGAACTTCAAGTTGCCGCAACATCTCGTTGTTGCTAGCTTGTTGCATTGAGTGGCAGGAAGGTGCAACGTTGTATCAACACAGATGAGCGCAAAAGTGTGATTGTTGGGAACTACAAAACTAAGGTATGAAAACAACAGTGCGTATAACACTGCTTCTGAATGTGAATTCTGTCACATGAGTGATCGTGATGCTTCAAAGAGTCCGACTGATCGGAAGCACATTATAAATCTCGAGCGGTCGGGTCCATTCGGCCACCCCGTTGTCGACTATCAGTCCGCGTTTATTTCATTACCGACTTGATTCTGCTCCGATCCGCCGATGCAGTTTTGTACTATCCAGCAGCTGCGACTTGGTTCACTGATGAAGGCGGCCCAATCCTTCATTAAGAGGAAGCCCGAATGTGTCCGTAATAGTGCAAAGACTTTCTTTATTTTCAGGAACAGGTGAATGCGGCAAGAGTACCATACTGAAGCAAATGCAGTAAGTTATCGAAGAATTTAATCTAGTTTTGCACTTTTGCCTCTGGCGAAATTCAATAGCAAGGTAAGCTGGAATTAAAATTAACGAAAAATGTCGTAAAAAAATACGGCGGTGAAGGCTGAAGGAGCGAAGTGGTGTTAGAGCTTTCTTCGTGCGTCTTTCATTCTACAGAGCTTTATCGGAGGAGGTGGGACACATGTCGAACATTCCTTCGACCAAGAAGAAAAGGTGGGAAAATGCTGAACGCGTTAAGCGAATTGAATTTGTCAGTAGGTGAAAAACTCAGCCTAACGCTTATCAATTTGATTAGCAAAGTACAGTGAAGAATAATCGTCATGCATCGACCATGGAAAGGAAGAAATGAGTGAACAACCAACAATTCAATTATCGCGCTTTTCACACCTTTTTTGCAAGTTGCGCTATGGTGTTCAAACTTTTAACACGGCGTATATAGTGACATCTTGTGTCTCCAAGACTAACATTTCATCTCGCGAATCGATGATTTTGAATGTCTCCAAGACTAACATTTCATCTCGCGAATCGATGATTTTGAATGTCTCCAAGACTAACATTTCATCTCGCGAATCGATGATTTTGAATGTCTCCAAGACTAACATTTCATCTCGCGAATCGATGATTTTGAATGTCTCCAAGACTAACATTTCATCTCGCGAATCGATGATTTTGAATGTCTCCAAGACTAACATTTCATCTCGCGAATCGATGATTTTGAATGTCTCCAAGACTAACATTTCATCTCGCGAATCGATGATTTTGAATGTCTCCAAGACTAACATTTCATCTCGCGAATCGATGATTTTGAATGTCTCCAAGACTAACATTTCATCTCGCGAATCGATGATTTTGAATGTCTCCAAGACTAACATTTCATCTCGCGAATCGATGATTTTGAATGTCTCCAAGACTAACATTTCATCTCGCGAATCGATGATTTTGAATGTCTCCAAGACTAACATTTCATCTCGCGAATCGATGATTTTGAATGTCTCCAAGACTAACATTTCATCTCGCGAATCGATGATTTTGAATGTCTCCAAGACTAACATTTCATCTCGCGAATCGATGATTTTGAATGTCTCCAAGACTAACATTTCATCTCGCGAATCGATGATTTTGAATGTCTCCAAGACTAACATTTCATCTCGCGAATCGATGATTTTGAATGTCTCCAAGACTAACATTTCATCTCGCGAATCGATGATTTTGAATGTCTCCAAGACTAACATTTCATCTCGCGAATCGATGATTTTGAATCGCTCGGGTGAGGATTCTTGATCACGTGCAAGGTTGTTCTGGTTGAACAAATCATTACTGGGTGAGCTAAGGGCACAGTAAACTACTATGTGATTTGCAAACAGTGCTGGACAAACAGCTCGGAGCAAGCAAAATCGGGTAGGAAGTTATGAATTTAATGACCTTGTTAAAGATTTTACATAATGATATAAACGATACTAAATGAGCTTTCATCCATCACTTCTTTCGGTAAATTCAGCTCCCAGCAAACTTCGGCACTGAACAGTTTTGTCATACTTTATGGAACTCATCGTCCTGCAAGAAATCCTGTTTTGTCCATTATTGCTGGAGCTGTTCCAGACACCACAATTAAACAGTCAAACGCCATTTCCCTGTGTGTGCTTGCGTGAGACCGCAAATTGCTGTGCTATGCAGTGACTTCCTAAAAAAAAGCGATACAGGGACCTTGGGAACATTCACTCATCAGCATCGTTTCAGTGCCTTCAGACATTCAGAAGGTTGGATGATTTCCAGCTGAACGGAAAAAGCGCATATTGCGCTAGCGCATGTGTCATTTCTTCATTATTTTTTCTTTTTTTTTTTCTTTTGATTTCTGTTGGGCTGAATATTTTTAATGGATCTCGTCTTTTGCACACACCAAAAAGTGTTAGTTCCCCACTCAGAAGCCAAGTTTTATTATGAGTTCGGGCAGAATACTTCCAGGATTCTGCACAAAAATGGATTCTCGGAAGCGGAAGTTGATGAAAAGCGTGAAATCATCTACAGTAATATAATCACTGGAATGGCAAACATTTTACGAGTGTTGCCATCATTTGCTTATGATTTGGAATCGACAGAAAGAGAGGTTTATCTCGCATTTTCTTTTGAAATTTCGCCTTTCATGCTTTTTCACTATCTCTTATTTGTGAGGTGCGTGATAGCGGAATGATGTTCTTGCTTCTTTCTAGCCCCTGAATAGCTGCAGCTCGTAAATACTTGAAAATCGAACCACAAAAGGGTTACTGCGCCACACTTTAGTCAAGAAAGCAATCATCACGAGTTAATGTCTCTTCATATCATTTTCACTTCTGCTTCGGCGGAGTTGTAAAACCCCGCGAATGTTAAGGCTTGAGTTCGCATGCTGCCCATTCTATGCTGAGGAGTCGACTTACCTTTGTTCCGCTTAGAACTGGGGTCGGTACCTAATCCGCATCCTCGTTCCGTCAAGGGTGGTGGAGAGAGAGTGATTCAGTTGGATGGAGCTAAGAATTATGATTGGAGCCCACTCATAACCGACCGTATATGAAACGATGAATTGACCAAAGGGGTGACCAGACAAAATCAGGGCAGACACTGGCATAGTGCAAGCAACAACTCAGTTACACCGGGTCAGTCACTCATTATTAAACGCCCAGTTATCCTTAGTGTATGGTTGTTCACCGTCCTGCTTTGTGGTGTTATATTTCTCGAGTTCCAGTGATTTCTGATCATTTCCAGAGTTCTAGTGCTTTCTAATTAATCCTCAAATTCAATTGATCTGTTGCGTGGAATTTCTCTGGGGTATCATGCAAGATTACAGACGTAGATGTTTGAATTAGTGCTTATAGATGGATGCCAGAAGGATATTGTCGATGATAGAGGCTCGAAAAGATTCGCAACCGTTCACACCAGATATCTACGATTCTTTGAAAGGTGATTTCTTTAGTATCCATTGTTAAACGTGTCTCTTTCAAACGCTGATAGCCGATCGGCTATATTCCATTCGAATTTCATTGCAATGTTGGATGAAATCACGTGGAACTAGATTTAAGGGTGTGCCTACCTTTCATTGTTGAATATTATATGGTATATTGCGAAGATCAGATTAGATTGAATGATTTTGCTAGGTGTATTCACTAGATTCGTGTTATAGTTTTCAGGTTTATGGGCCGATGAAGCTGTCCAGAAAGCATTTGCAAGAAGGTCCGAATTTCATATGGGCGATTCAGTAAAATAGTAAGTTTATAGCACGTTTTTGATCTTGACGAATGTTTGATACTTGTGAACTTAAGACTGCAACTCACCGCAAGGAAGAAATCTTTTCGTTGAGAAATTTGCTCACTTGTATCGGAAGGAACGGAGAGCCTCAATTTTGCTTGAATGATCTTTTTAAAAGTGAGGATCCTCTAAGGGATTTCGCTAGAGGATTCAAGCTAGATCTTTAGGAATTTCCTTCAGGGAAATATGATCCAATTTATTGTGGGTAGGTGTTCAGTTGAAGAAGGAAGGACGCAGTTATGCTAGCTGAAAGGCAAAAAAGCGTAGTGGGCCAACCATATGAACACCAATTAAGTAGACCGCAAATATGCGGATAGATGAACGATTGTCGGCGATTGCAATTATGATCGGCAATTCGAGTTCTTTCGCTCCAGAAGTTTAGTGGCTTAAATGGAAAAGGAGAAACAGACAGAAAGGATATCGCCATAGTGATGCTTGCAGAAGTGCGCAGAAATGTATTCGCAAATGAGGAAAATGTATATATGAGCGGCTTGTTGGGAGGCGTGCTATAAGATCCGCTCTTTTCAATGGAACTGCATCATAATTGCAACAAGTAGTAGAACATATGAAGGTGCTTTCGTTTTTGCGTGCTTCTGCGAAATTGCTATTGCTGGATGTGGCAACGCTGTGTCTTTTGTGTGCATGTGTATGTATGTGTTTGTCTGTTTGTCGTGGATTTTCAGCTCGACGATCATTGTGCAAGAGTGGTGAAATTTTGTGCATATAATAGGTACACTGTGCGTTGACGTTCTATGCCATTTTTCGTAATGAAGTCCCAAAGAACTGCCAGATTTTAATAACTGTGTCTGCTGCGCCACATGAAAACAAATCTGGCAAAATGGTTCCTTAAGCAGTTAGGCCACTTGGAATAAACGCATCGACTGCTACGCATATCAGTTGATAATTAACGAAATGGGTTGTTCAACTGAGCACAAAGCAAAAGCACATATCGTGCTAAAGCACTTCTCAAATTGTTGGCCCAAATGGTGTCATCGTTTCACAAGAGATTCCGTTTTCCACTTGGTCGATTATAAAAATATGAGCTAATTTGGCTTAAAGATAAATGCAGACACCGTTTTTTTTTTTGGAATAATTCTTCCAGGAATTGACGAACCAATCGTCCTCAAAAAAAGTGTTAACAGAGTCAGTGTTTGCCACAGAATGTAGTTGCCATAGTTGATTATTCTGTTTCGAGAAGTTATCAAACTGAAACCAGCAGAAAGTCAGGCAGATTAACATAGAATATGTGCCATCGCTCAGTGAATAATTATTTTCGTAATGAGCAAAAATGCATTCATGTATCTCATTGTGGCATATGGGACTTGGTTATTGGGGAAGTTCTTTCATAGGCATTTCTTGAAGCATGTGATCGATGAAAAGCTTTGGGAGATATCACGGCAGAGCACTTGGGACAAAAAAATCATCCGGCTACTTTGTGCCGTTCTACTAATGCATTAGATCGCTTGTCGTTTTTGAATGTTTAATTTGCGCGATATCTAAGGATGAGCACTACAATGGAAAGGAATTCGGTGTTCCTCATGCGGCGGCGATGAACAGAAACCCAGGAATGACGAAACATCCACATTAATTAAGGGCATTCCAGATCTCAATAAAAAGAGATGAGTGGAAACATCTTTGCTGGGAATGAAGAACACGTTCTAAAAAGCATTTCTTTAAGCTTCATGGAACAGCTTGATCGAATCTACGAACCAAATTATCGACCAACAATACAAGATATCCTCCATACACGAGTGCCAACCACCGGTGTTGTACAGGTGCAATTCACCATAAAGGGATGCACATTTAGGTAAAAACTATCGAGTTTTATGAACTGAATTGAAATTTTGAATGATGCTCAGTCTTTTTATTAGTCCTTTCAAAGTTAATCCGCCTTTGCGACATTTCATGGCGAAGAGTGGAGGACAGGGAAGGCTGCTGCCGCAAAATCAGTAGCTGCATGATTTGGCACAGTCACCTTGTTCATAGAAGAATGCTTCATGGTCCATTTCCTTCTCTCAAGTACTTTCAAATGATGTCATCAAAAAGTTAAATTCAGCCGCTTTGATCAGCGTGCATATTATTCTTTTGGTGTTTATTTATCTCATAAAGTTTTATTATTTCTATCAAATAAGTGTAGTAAAGGACTGTGATCAGTTGTGCGAGAGGGGGAAATTGAGAATGACCACAAAGCGCTGGAGTTAGCTTAAAACAAGTCAACTAATATCAGATGCGCAAAACTAACATATAGGACGCTACTGGAGTGATGAATAGAGTATCATAGCCATATTACTTATCTAGAGAGGCTTTCAAAGAGTCTAAATGATGACTTCATCTTGAATCCTTCACTGATTGCATCGAAGGGCATAATTTATTTCGTGGTGAACGTTTTGGCATATAAAACGCCCTCACCATCGGATACAGTGCCATTTTTCATCTTCCTGGAACATTGAGGAAATAAATTTCCCTCTTCCGAAACGCGAGAACGCTAATATACTTTTCCAAGATCCTTGGTAGAAGATCTATAGAAGACCTTTGATTGAAATGGGAAGGGAGTCAAGTAAGGAGGATGAGCGAGAAAAGGACCTGTTTTTTTCTCCTCACCGCTCCCCTCTTAAGAAACAGAAAAAATCACTGTCGGAACTCAGTCAGAAAAAAATGATGTAAAATAAAATAAAGACAATCTGTAGGGTTTTCGATGTGGGCGGCCAACGTTCAGAACGAAGGAAATGGATTCATCTGTTCGATGATGTGAATGCAATCATCTTTATTTCCGCTATAAACGAATTCGATCAAGTGCTAGCAGAGGATCGCAAAACGGTGTACAATGCGACTCACTTCTGCAATATCACTTTTCCTTATTCATTTAGCACTGCCGTTTAGTACTGTCCTCATCTACTTTTGTTTTTTCTCCACCGTAGTTAAGGAAAACTCAAAGGGAAAATTTCTTCTCTTTCAGTGCGCTGAAAAGCGAAGAAATTTTTGTTGCAATTGTGCATTATTGCGCATTTATATTTATGTTTCGACTAAATTTCGCTGCTCTGCCTGACAGTTTGAACTTTTGCCGATTCTTTACAAACAACATATGCGTTCGCAACAGTCACATAATTAATCAGCCATCTGCAAATATAAACAAAGTTTAGACGTTGTTTTGATCTTTTCTTCGATTTTTTCCAAAATTCACTTTCCTCGGTGATCGTTTTGTGCAATCTCTTGTAAATTTGTACGCTCGCCAAAAAATTCCTTGGATAGCTGCGGGGCTTATGGACTCTTTGATTAAAATCAAGGAGATTTTGTCAGAATCGTTTTCTTCTTCTTCTGTCCTTCTAGCCTTTTAACCCTTGTCTTGCTCACCCATCGCAATAAAATGAGAAGGGGTAGTAGCAAAAACAACGACAAATGTTCAGTGCGCCAGGCAGAGCAGGAATCCATCAGTTTTTGGCCGCTCTTTAACGTTTAATGAATAGGTGAAAAAAGCGGAAGAACATGTTATACACGACTCACGAATTCCTCTTCCGAACAATTTCCGGAAGGAAATAGCAACAAACAGTCATACAGGGAAGCTGATGAAAACGTATCAAAGGAAGTGATTACGATGACGAACATCTCGATCGCCATTTGTGAAGTCGCTGGCATTTTGGCAGATGGAGCTATTCCTTGCAAATGTGATCATCTTTTGCACAATTTCAAGTTATTTGCATCGCGTCTAGCACTTAAGAGCGCTAGGATTTTTCACATGGTTTAATTAAAATCATCGGCAAGTTACTTTGGAATTTCGCTGTCGGAGGAGGAAGCAAGGAGGAAAATGTACGGGGAATCCATAACAAAAAAGTTAGAATCCGCCACTTTCAGAGGCAGCGATGAAAGGAGTTTGTGACTGCTGTTAGAAACCTCATTCCTATGTGCAAATTTGAGCAGCCAAAAGTCATGAAGGCTTCACTTGGATAATGTGTTACAGAAGATGGGGTTGACTTGAATTTTTAGCAGTTATCAATTGGAGAATAATTTCAGAATAGGTTGATGGAATCTCTGGATTTATTTGCCCAGATATGTAATAGCAAATGGTTTATGAGAGCATCGATGATACTCTTTCTCAACAAGAAGGATCTCTTTATCGAAAAAATTGCCTCCCTCTCAATTAAAGTGCTCTTCAAGAATTATGGCGGTAGAAAGTTTTATGCTGTTCTGCAAACTTTTTTTAGCATATCGGTTATCCGAGAGGGATGGACAAATGGCCATTAGAATTGAGCAAAGGCATAGGATGTGATTCTTCGATACTTATAGTTTGCGGCTCAATGGAGAGTTGAGCTCTGACCCTATCATCGAGAATACAATATTGGTCGCCATTCGCCGTGTTGTGATGTTGCGATCTCAACAAATTTTGGAAACGGCAGAAGATGATATGTGAGCTGCATCCAATGAAATCGGCATAGACTAGGGCCTCCTGGCCGCGCTCTTTCTCGGTGACACCCAGGCGTAGTATTTAAGAAGGAACAGGTATTTCCTACTAGCTGAATGTGAACACATCTTTGAGATTGCGAGGATGGTGAAATTTCGTAGAACTTCAAACCGGATTGCCTTAAATTTTAAAACATGTGGCTGCTTCTTATTAGTTCCCCTGACTTTTGGAGAATGCAGTCATTAAAATTCATATATTTTCCGAATCAGAATGACACCTTTTTCTCAAAACAAAATGGGTTGAAGCAATCAGAAATTATGGATTTTTTCAGAGTTTCACCACTATACTTTTAGGGCAGATTCAGAGGTAAGCGTCGAACGTGTTCAGCAGCCGCAATAATTAATTGTACTTTTCGTTCATTCTTCTGGTTTGAAATTCGCTCTTTTGCTTCACAAACTACTCCATGTTCTTCTCATCCTGACCGTAGGGGTTGATTGTCGTGCGCGTTGAAAGTATTTCACTACCTCTTTGAAATTTCGAGTTGTAAGATTATGCAGCAATCTTGAGAATCCGTGGATAAAGGTGATCAGCTGGCGAACTCTCGCAGAGAAACTAAAAGATCGTCGGTGCTACCTACGTAATCCATTACCTCAACTCGTTCATATAGAGTCATTTTTCAGGTGACAATTCCTATGAGTCGTCAATTGCGTATATCAAAAAGCAGTTTATAAGACTCAATGAAAATAAACAAGGTAATGTACTGCAATTGACGTAATGTTTTATCGCTGCTGAGAAATGTGCACTTCAGTGTGATGAATATTCAACTGCCTAAAGTAGCCTCTTCCTCCAATTACTTCGAAGTTCAGGTAACTCTCATAGTACCGAATGTGTGCAGTGGCCCACGGGTCATGAAAACCCAGAGTGATGACGTCATATGTTAATGCAATTACAGAATTGACTAGAATACGCGTAGATAATCCTGCCACAGTAAGTAACGGTGATAATCATTGATCTGCAACGTGTGTTCCCAACAAATAATAGGTTCCGATTTTCATCATAGCGCTGCAGCATTGTTGGATCAACTCTCATTGCAGTCCATTTCAGTGCTTCTGATTCACAATGTGGGTTTCAGCGTGAATATTTCCATCATTCAATAGCGATGATATCTCTTTTTTTAGGAAAGAAAATATATACACATGAGACATGTGCAACTGATACGAATCAAGTTCAACTGGTTATTGATTCAGTGGTCGATACTGTGATTGGAAAAAATTTGAAAGGAACTGGCATGGAGTAATGATCCCTTCGCTCGTAGTTTTGCAGTTGTTGTTATGCGAGAGAGGCAGTTATTCGATTTGCCTTTATATTACAATGATTTCATTTGTAATAAAATTTGCAACGTAGCTGGAAGACGATTGCACTGCCATTGATGCAGTTAAAGTGATTTCCGAATTATCCATCTTATCCAATGAATAGAGTCGGCGATACCCGAAGAAGTTAACCCATAGAAGTCAGCCCGATGAAGAGAGCCGATTCTGCACTGACGACGTTTCTGATATGCTTTCCAGTGAAATTTTGCTTCATCGATTTACATGCTAAAACCTTTTCCTGCATCTCTGGAAAACTGGACTCACAATATTAAAACGTCACCAAAACTGCGCGAACATTGTCTGGAGGCGTGCTGTACTCACTGGGGAAGGCTGTTCAAGGCTCCATGACTACTCCTTCCATTTTCGACTTATTGACATTTGATACTTCAAGCGGAATGAGAAAAACGTTAGAAGCAAACACTCACAGAGTTCAATGGATCCTTTCCGAATTACCGTATGGCCTCGATTGCATCCTCGATGTTGCGAGATTCCCATACCTTTACTTAGGGAAGGATTATTAGGCTTTATCAACAGCGAAGGATTATTTGCTCTTTGAACTTCCCGGAAGATCGGCAGGTTACGGTCACATTATGCAGCGTTTCAGATGTATTATAGCGAGTCTCCTTGGGCTTCATGGGGAAGAGGGAGAATTCTTTTGAAAGAAGCACACTGATCGAGTGAAGTGATTCTACTCCAAAAAGTAGTTAAATAATCAAGGGAGGGTGAACGCAAAGAGGTTTCATTCCCTGTTTTACGCGACGATATGGCTCTGTCCTAGCAGAGTGCCGAAATGACAAAACAATTGTCGACGCACCCTTCGATATGTTACTGCCCCGTCGTTTAAGACAGCTTATACAAGTTAAGATTTTGCAGTATCTACCCGCCATCAGTTACTCTTGATCCATCTTTTTAGAAAAACGCTTGCACCCATAAAGCAGCTTCTTTGCGCAGAGCTGGATCCTAAATCACCGCGAAATCAACGCGAATAGGTTAAGCATTTTGTTGAGTTCAGAGCCATAAGACATATGTGTGTGCTTACCCACCGCAACAGTGCACTTTATCTAGTTACAAGATGCGATCCGCCGATATCTTAACCTTGAAGATGTTTCTTTTTCAGTTCCATGTAACCAGTCGTCCCTCCTGACGATCTTACACTGAAGTATATGAGCCAACAAGCCATGAAAATAGGTCAAGGGCGTAGATTTGCAATAGATAGCAGTAATAGTAACAGTGATAGCGAACTGGAGGTGTATCAAGAATATGTTTCTTTACCGTTACTGTCACATTCCAGAGCAATGGGTAACAACCTTCTAAGTGAGATAGCGGGGTTTCTTTTTACAAAAAACATTAACAGGATGCTTAAATGTAGAAAGTGGATGCAGCTATTTCTTCACCTTTCGCTGAGCACTCCAAAAATCTATTGACAACTGCTGAAGCAAAAAATAGTTCAAGTGTTTTTCAATAACGAGAGTAAAGATATGGTTAATTAGGGGCTCGCCTGTGAGATGGTACAAGAGAGCAATATAAAACACTAGCAGAGATGATTCAGCTATCATGAAATATGAAGATTCGCTGTCCATCATATTTGGTACATTAAGTATCTCCTATAATGATAGCGGAGGCATCTGCTCACCGTGTAGAGATATAACCTGCAGGTATCAATAACTTTGACCGTGAACCACTTAAAATATAACCAATCTTCTCCATTCACGACCAGCAATGATGGAAATAAGCGAAGAATCCGCCGAAATGTATAAGCGAATAGGCTAAGGAAATAGGCCATCAGCACGACATCTGGTCACTGTGCATGAATTTGTGAAGCTTAGGCGGATACTTCGCTGATCATTCCTATCTCTCATCGCTGAAGCTTGGCACCGCAATTAGAAGATTCTGATTATCAATATTACCATTGCCTGGATTTTCACCAAATAGAATTTGTTCTTATCTTCGGTGGTCTCCACCTCTCCTTCTCTCTTCTTCTCTCTCACGTGTTCTGTACCAACCAATTTCTGATCGTTGTGGCTGAACATCTGGTTGTGCTCGTATCTCGAATATCACTTATGACGTTGTGATCTGTGAATGTTCGGCAATTGAAATCGTTTTATCTTGCTCAAATTGATGTAAAAAGTGGCTTGAAGGCGCATTGCCCGTGTTGATCTAGGAATGTGAAAAAAATCTGTTGTGTTTTGAAACAAAACGAATCTGTGGCAACGAAAACGATGACCTCGACAAGTTCATGGAAAAGCATTCACACGACACAGTGACCATTCAGTGATGATTTCATCTTTACATCTCAGACTTAACCCAACAACCACTTTCCAGTTGAAATCTGACAACATCTTGCTGTTCGCCAGCTTTCCGTCGACCCTACAACTCACTGCCCATCACCCTGTGGCTTAAGTTCATAATCATTCGCTCACGGTATCATATTCGATCCCACAACCCCGCAGAGTTATCACTGAATGGATTTCAGTGCAATATATATATATATATATATATATATATATATATATATATATATATATGCTAGGCGCTTGTTTTATTAAACATTCGGCACATATTTAAGGAATGTTTCCATTCGATGGCTGATAGTTAGTAGTTTTGTTGACCTGTATCGGCCCGAAGCAATGAAGCTTCGCCACACCCCGATTCTGCTCTGTGATTCAAATAAGCTTCATTACGCAAACTCTAATGCATGCTTGGATGGGCGGCGTTGTCGCTAATTGTTTTTGACTATGCGAAAAGTTCGAATGAAACGGCAGTCAATAAAATGATTCAGCGCCTAGTACTGCAACAAAAATGAGTAACACAACGTATTCAAAAGTATCATTCTTCACAGCTGTTTCCCCGGATTTGCTAAACTTTTTTATCTTGCACCTTCATAAAACAATTTCAGCCACCAGAACGAATTAATGAACTATAGGTTTGTTTATTGATGAGAAAGGGGAGGGAGGGTGAGTGAAGAAAGCCTGCGAAAACTTTCCTTACCAAAAATCGTGCGCTTGTGAGTTATATGATTTTTTGGCTAATATACTTTCGCATTCGCGGAAACAACCGTTCCATAAAGCACTTTTTTGTTGGCCAAAATTTCGCGACAATTCTGTTAATTTTAGTGGCCAGTATTTTACTTACCTAATTCAGCAGAAACGAAATTCATCAGGGTTTGATTGGGGTTGGCGGTGGCGCGCCAACACTCAAAAAATGGTCACATTACCCAATGACGGTTTCGCATCGCGGCGAGCACGATCCGCCGAAAAAGATCGCACACTCTGCTGCCTTGTAGGTACTTCGTGGAAGAAGAAAGGCTAGGAGAAGGAAACTCCGAATAACCGAAACCTACGTCGCCAGCAAGCCAGCCACCAGGCGATGTACTACCGGCCACAACAATATGGGAAGCAAGAACGCGGCAGACTGCCAACAAGATGGGGTTTCGACATCTACATGGCACAGCTTGGATGCGGCGAGTTCAAGATCGCGAAAGATGGAAAATTTGCCAGCTGCATCAATGGAGACAACAATGAAATCGATGAAATTACAGCTGTTCAATGTATTCAGTGTAATTCAGCAGAATACTGCCTTCAAAGCCGTTGCAGCATTTCCATTTTGTAAGGTTTCTGAATAAGTTTGACCATGGCTTTCAGGCCACTTAAAATATAATCAAATATGCCAGGTAAGCTTGGATGTATAAATCCAATTGTTTCTCCGAATCGAATCTATGGCAATTATTCTATTATGATGTGCAACATCTGTTGCCAAANTCAGCAGAATACTGCCTTCAAAGCCGTTGCAGCATTTCCATTTTGTAAGGTTTCTGAATAAGTTTGACCATGGCTTTCAGGCCACTTAAAATATAATCAAATATGCCAGGTAAGCTTGGATGTATAAATCCAATTGTTTCTCCGAATCGAATCTATGGCAATTATTCTATTATGATGTGCAACATCTGTTGCCAAATTTGGCATTGCATCGCCAATTCAGCCCAACTTTCGATGCCAAAGTCGGTAAGCAAGCCCAACGTTTGATTGTATCGATGCTTTACATTCACTCATCAAATGCATAGCCTCAGCAAAAAACTTTTGTCGGCGTGGATTTCGAACCGTTAATCTCTCATTTAATGCACACGAACTCTATAGTTCAGTGAATCGCACTCTGCCTGTCCACACATCCATTCGTTGAAGCCAGGGCAAATATGCACGCCTCAACAAGTGCTTTCTTGCATTTGTACATCCTTCTGGAGCGTATCTAATCTACGAGGACTTTTAATGAGTTTCTTTCGTGATAATCTCCGTATTAAGAGATCTTTGTGAAAAACGATTAATATCCATGTTGTGCGGATTTGGCCGAAACAGATTCGAGCGCTGATATCCCAGATGTTTGCAGTCATGTGCGAGAAAAAAAGATTGAGAAGAGGCGGCAAATTTATTTTTTCGACTTTGTTGTATGATTTCGAGTAAGAAACAATGAGGGCTGATTGAGGATTCGGACGTTCCGCCTTTTCCGTTTATTTGCTTCGCTTCTTCCGATGTGAACCAGAATTGCAGCAAGAGATGCTCGCTTGATTTCGTCGAAAATTCGAAAATACACAAATCCGTCGTCGGTTGCATGCATTCGTCGGGCTACCATTTCAAGGGAATGGAACATTCGATGCCATAATCGTGAGCAACTTAATTGTGGTCCGCTCCAGTTCTATTCGGGAATAAAACTTTGATATAAAAGAGCCTTCAGCATCAGATGCTCACTCTGTTAGTCTTTGCAAGATGCACTAGCAGGACAATTTTATGTCCACACGCTTTGCGAATCCTTCTAAGAAAATTTTGCCGAGGAACAAGAAGAAGTGGTTATTTCTGGATATGAAGCTTGGTAGAGTGTAACAGAGCTACTCGTATTATATTTCCAGCGTGTATAACTGTGTTACTTCAAATTTTTTACAAAAATATTAGGTTCCATGCATGGACTTATTTCTTTTGGCGGGAATTTGGGAGGAAGGAATGAATGAGCGGTGTTTGCAGAGGTGATGCTCATTTCAAATGATATTCCTAATGAGGTTTAATACGATCTTTAAATGGATGATTCGCCTTTTGCAACTAATGCGAAGGCACAGAAGTTTCCTTGGTTGATATAGACAAGCGCAGGGACTTGGAATACTTCCTCTGAAATTCTTTACCAATTTTTGTGAAAGAGCCCTTGTTGGAAAGCACATCTGCTAGTATGGATTCTCACTTATGCTTCAATATGCGGAGCTGGTGCACGAACAAACAGTGCCACCCCGCTGAGATAAGTTGTTGCCCCATGGTATTCGCATAGTAACACGTTATGACAAAACGCGAATTTTTTCGGCCAATCGGCTATTCCTAACGGTGTGTGCTAGCTTTGCTTTCTCGGAATTCGCTGGTAAACGGTCGAAATTGTGCCCAACAGCGAAATGAGAGTCACCTTCGAAAACCTATTCACGGAAATCACAACTACTTAGACGCTGAGCGATGAACTTGCGGTTTTGGCATGCGGCAATCAACATCTTTGAATAAAACGATATTCGCGAATGCAACAACGGTTCCCATGCAGCAGTTTATTCGGATCTCATCTCTAACATCTACTGAAGAAAACTGTGGAGCTGTAAATATTTATTGAATTGAGTGGTTGTTTAAGAGAATTGCAGGTATTAAGTTTATTATCTGTAATAATCACTGCTGCACACATTTTTATGCTATCCTTTCCTTGATGGTTGAAAGACCATCCGACGATCGAAAGAAATTCAGAGATATCAGATTTGAGACTATATATGGTTGTCACTATTGCACTGAAGATGCTCATATCTTGCTTCCTCATGGTTACGAAAACAGTAGACCCTCCAAAAATTTGATGGCTTTTTGAGTTTTAACGCGACACCACGGCACAGAAAATATGTAGATTTACTCGTTTCTATGGAATTTGGTGTTCATTTGACATTTATGCTCCACTGTTAACTAAAGCACTTCAATAATTAAACTCATCATCGAACTTCAAATGCATAGCGATTAAAAACTTACTGGATTTCCATCTTTCCTTAGTAATTTCTGAAGAGGACAGCGATTCAGCCAATAGCCATCTTCTCACACTCACTTAATGATGCGCTTTAAGAAGCAGAAGAATCTTTCAGCTGAATGTTTTCAATGCAACGGAGGCGCTATTTAGCAAAATTTACATTTTCTTCTCTTCACTAGAGTTGGTGGGATATCAGAAAGACTGCTTTAAGACAAGTATAACTCTTTCAGTTTTCTTTTGTGAGTATTCTATCCTCTTCGATAATGAAGAGAATTCAAATGAAGTAAAGTGGTAAACACACTTAGAAAATATCAGATATTGTTGAGTTAGTGTATGGATGCTTTCGGGAATGAATTGCAAATTGAATATTCTATTGAGCCGTAGGAGACAATTATTTTGGTATTTTGCAATCTCCCTAAGAAATGCATCGTTGAGTGAACAAAGAGTGCATAAAATGTCTTACTGGGCATGCCAAATGCCCTGCATGAGAGGCCTACACCGACGCTATCCTTCATGCAAACGCACGCTTGATGTGCACTAAATTTGCCTTTAAAATATTCTTATGCGATCGAAGAATGTGAGTTCACCTGAGAATGATGTTCGCTGTTCATGTGTCCACTCTTTTCATTGTCCTACCAAAACAACATCGCATTACAGTGTGCATGAACTTGCAAGTAATAGGCAAACAATGGAAGGGTTTGAACTGTACGATGCTAACAGGGTTCGCGACGATTCTATGCGTGCATCATAGTTCAATATTGCGCAATGAGATGATCGGCTTTCGAGAGAACAACAGATCATGCCAGCATTCTCTGCCCTCCCTGTATGGTGAATGACGTTGTGCTCTTCCTCATTTCGACTACCGCGCTTTGTTATTTCTCCGCCATTCCGGCTAGAAAAGCCACTAATGACGATGAATTTGATAGGCATTCGGAACAAGCTCAATTAGCGAATGCTGAATGAAACTGCGATGACAGATATGTTAATTAGCTGCTATCCTCGATTTTAGGACGACGCATCGTTCCACACTAACAAATGTAGTCGAATCACAGTCTATAAGAAAACCACTGCATGTAGAGTAATCATATTTCGGTTCGGTTTTTTACGTTGTACATGCTGCGGTGTTCCACGATGCGCATTTGTTCTTCACAAGACGCTTGAGACGGTTATGAGAGCGCCTCATTACGAGTTCCAAGTGATCGAATGTATAACTTCACCATTATTATTTCTGGCTAGGTCTACAGGTGTTGCTCTTTAGTGGAACTTCTTTTGTTGACCGAATTCACCTCGTTTATCCCTCTATTTCCGTTGCATACTTAATTTGTGGAGAATGGTCCGTTTGAAGTGCCTCAATTTATTGACTGCGCTAATTTTAGTAAAGTTTGAATTGCGGCATTGCAAAATGGGTACTGCATTGCGAGCATGAGTGGATGATCAGCCACGCAACTATGTTAAGGACGGAGATGACAGGCACTAACACTGAACATATTGCAAACATGATTCTTCATTCAGTACACTGCTGAAAAGCATTCGGAATATCGACCATGATGACCGTTTATTCCATCATTGTTGAGGGTAGATCTTTGGCAGATAACAGCTGTGGATGTATGTATTATTTGATTGGGCGCTCATTCGACCGGTTATCATTCATCCATCGCTGAATATGGATAGTTCATTTCGAAATGGACTAGTCTTTGTTGGTCGCATATACGATAGCTAAGTGTCCAATCCACTTCGAAAGAAGCCATAAAAAGATTTTCCGAGGGCGACGAGCAGCGGCGTGAGGATGCAATTAGCACCTAATTAGTACCATTTGCAAGCCCTCTATTTTTGTTTTCCGACGACCATGCTTGGCACGCTCTATGCTTTCGACGGCTTTTTGCGTTTTTGCTTATTCTTTAAACGTTATTTTTACTTAAAAAGATTCATGGAGCGTCAAAATTGGTGGGAGATAATAAATTTAGTGCTTCATCAGCGCTATTTAAGGAGTTCATTATTTAGACAGGAAGGAATCAAGAGCAAGTGCTATTTTTAATTGAGTGGTCAAACATCTCACATTTTCGACATCATTTCGAAAAGACAAAGTTCACATATTTGCCTGTTTCTTGGATGGTATTTTCCTAGATCCTCTTTTAGACTGCCTTGTCAAGAGATAAGCAACTCTCATTAACAATGAGACTTACACCATCCTGCATGCGTCACAATTAATTGCTTGTTCGCAGTGAGTTTCAAAATTAGTACCTTGATTATGTTTGGGAGTTCGGTTTGCTTTTTTTGTTGAATGTAAAGTTTTTGTAAACAAAACAGCGCATCACAAAGAGGTGCTGATTATAAGCGTTTTTCAATTTTCATTACTTACAACTCGAAGAACACGAATTCTCGGGCAAAGTGAATGAAGACAATTTATGTTGCAAATAATGAGGCAACAGTATTGTTGTTTTATTTTGCAAGCGATAAAGACTTTATGTTATTTAACAGCGGCAATTATCAATCAAACGAGCAAGTTGAACTGTTGCTGTCTCAGAAAGCATTCAACGGCAAATTTGGGTACATTTTAAGATGCAGATGACGGGCGCAGATTCCAGTATTCCAGAATATGACGTCTTGAATTGCTTGGCGGACAAGCAAACAGACAGATATGCATTTACTGAGATCCGATGTCACCATGATGCGCCCTTGTGAAGGAATTTTGCAAGAATGCATTTCGAAAAATTTTCTCACCCAAGCTTTCCGACACTAATATTTGTTGTGTAGATCTCGTCAAAAATATAAAACTCGACGTCGACCCAAGTCAT
>JAARMF010002905.1:1723-13354 GCA_022844705.1 Toxascaris leonina
GGTAGGTGGGCACTAACGATCATCTACTTGCGAACTATGGCCGAATACTTTTCGCTGAACACTTTTATAAGAGTTCGATGGCAGGTAGTAAGCAGGTAAAGTTCCATAGGTTTTTTATAGAGTACACACGGCGAAATCTTCACGGCAACGATGAAATGGTTTTATTGCTGATAAACATCGAATGCATTAGCGGCCGAGATGGTATATTCGAAATTCTGGCCCATTGTCTCGCTTGAACTCTTTCTTACGATTTTGATGCACTTTACTTTTTTTCGGGATTGAGATTAACAACGAAAAAAATCATTTTTATCTAGTCTTGCAGGCACTAGTTATTTCAACAATAATGCAACGCAACAGACATAATTGCAAATAAATCTATGTAGTCTTTAATCACAAAAACAACAATCCGTAGCAACTGTTTTAATTACCAAAAATCGTGTTGAGATCGATGTTTTGCACTCGGCGAAATTCATTATTATGAAGCAATGGCATTAAACGAGAAAAAAACGAATGTAGCTGACATGATGTAAAAAAAGAAATTCCCACTTGCTTAGATTGATTCTCGTGGTGATGCTTGTGTTATCTCAAAAAACTCCAACTTCTCTCATGTCATTTATTCTCGCGATAGCATATCTAACGATGACCAGGTGGAGAGAATGCTGCTGCAGAGGATGCTAAAGATTTTAGATAAGAGAATCCAAGTTGCTCATTCGAGTTTCGAGCTAGAGAATTACGTCTTGGACACCACTGATCGATTCTTTAGATGAATTCCTCGCGTGTTTTTCAATTTGACTATTATCTGTGTGAAGATCTCTTATTATATGAAAAAGTTGTGCCTATACTTCCGTGCCTTTCTTCACCTGAACAGTTTCACTCACAGCCATGACAAGTCGACAATTTCTATGGTCCAGGGGTTTTAATGTTATGACAATAACAGCAAAACTCGAGCCGTATGCTATGGTTTTAAAATTGTAGAATTCAATCACCCTAGGTAGTGCAGCTCAGGATTCACAGGAATGCCTGAAGCAATAAAAACAGAGTTACAAATGAGGCATTCACGATGTTGTTTGCACTCTTCTCTGCTACTTAAGATATCGTACAGCGAAATTTTCAGAATTCGTTCATTGATTATTGCTGGATAACGCAAAATTTTGCATATTATAACAAGTTGTAGTTACAGGGTGCACCAAACACGTAGTCAAAGTTTCGCCATACTTGCTCAGAGGTCGTGCGCGTTACTGCTAGGCGTTGTCAGAAAGTGTTACGGCAAGATCTCTTAGGACTGCATTCAGGGTTCTGGCTACACGATATTTTTCTCGATTCATGGACATCTCCAGCCATCTTCGTCATCTCTGAAAAGGTCGATTTCGCTAGCCAGATCGGCTACCGCATCCCAAACCATTTCAAAGCCCCTGACACTACCCGCCGCCGCCTCCCTTCTGACCGATTTGCCCCAGCCAGCGGTTCGTGCGTCAAGAGGATCGCCTTGAAAAGAATCGAGCTGAATCCCGCATAAAGATTGCGTAAGATGGCTGAAGACATCGGTATATCTCTTAAACGATGAATGGCATCGTCATTCACTAACCGAACTCTTCCAGTACAAGATCCATAAGTGTCATGGTGGATATTCACAAAAAATGAACTGGAAAGGGGCCATGGACTGTTTTGAAGAAGTGTAAGCAATCATCGTCTCGTCACATTCTACTTCAACGAAAAGCTTTTCACCGACGGCGCTATGGGGCATCATCAGTACATGAATATCACTGCAGTTTTTGCACAAGAAGCAGACGCCAAGGGAGAAGTCATCTTCAGTAGTTCTTTCCACCCGGTGTTACGGTTTGAGAGGTGATGCGCGGGACGGGGCAGAAAGCTGTCTACGTGTAAGGCACGACCAAGTCTGTCGCAGCCACCTCAACGCTAGTGTCTCCGCCACGAGGTTTCATCGATTGATACCTCGTTAACATTGCCCCATATGTGTTGATGAGGGTGTTTTGGCGCCAGATGACGTATGCCGTACGAAGTAGTACAAGTACGTTCGCAAACGATTCTGCCAATGACTTCCATTTTTTGCAAGATAATGCTGGTCGTTCTAGAAACTGGTCAAGTCTGTGGCAAATAATATTGCCTATGATAAATGCCGCACTTACGCACATCACTGTATGCCTCTTCGTGCTTGCTAGTCAGACTGTTCTCTCTGCAGGTGAAGGTATACATGACACTGGTGTTCTATTTGATTCTAATTACGCTGGAAGCTTTCAACGTTCCTTTGTTGCCAAGAAATTGCCCAAAACTCTAAGTTGCATTCTCCCTCCCCTGGGCTTTATATGTCTCAAATATTACCCCCGAACTTCCAGTGCTTACCGTTCGCCTATTCTGGAATGTCGAACGCCGTGCGATCTCCTTTCCTTGTTTCTTATAATGCTCTGCCTGAGGATGACCCTTGACTCTTTCGACCCGAACCCGATTACGTTACTAATGTAGAAATCTTCCGAGTTGAAATCACTGGAATATCGCCAGAATACCATTGCATTTGACCCTGTATTTCAGAATGGTGCGTGGTTTTTCTGATACGTCGCTCAAAACAGCCTTTAGAATGGACTTTGAACGTAAGTTGACACGAGCTTCAAGCAGCCAGAAAAGCGTGCAACATAGACAATGTCCTGAATCACATCTCCCACAATGTTATAATTACACGAAATATTCTTCCTGAAAATATCTTTGAAGCAGATACTTATAAAAATTTCATGGGTTGCTCAAATCGTTTTCGTCACCGCACTGTTGCAATACTCGGGTTTAAAATTTTCCCAATGCCTATATTCTTCTGGCGGTTGTTTCGCATTCTTCCTTTTATGGTGTCATTCTTCATTTTTTCTGCATATGTCGAACACTAAGTATGAGACCTACTTTCAAGCATTTTGGTTAATAAGTAAAGATAATAAATAAGGATAACAAATTTTGGTTAACAGATAACAAATAAGGTAAAAAGGGAGCATATGATAAACGCTCACTGGGCATCCAGCTTTCAGAAAGCCTTCCCACTTGAACATTCATTGTATAGAAGCGTCATATGAGAATGCAAGCTCAAAAGTACTTTTTATATGCGAGAATTTATGCGCCGCTAAGCAATCGTAACAGCCCAAAACATTCATTGATTGCACTGTTATTAAAATTTGTTCTTTTTTTGCACTCATCGATCGTAATGTATTTTGGCCCCGCAATAATCTAATCATCTAACTGAAACACTAAATTTGAGAGATGTTCGCACAGCTAGATGGCCAAAAAAATTGCTGAGATTTTTCATACAAACCTTTTGTAATGCAGCTCAATTTCATGAATAAAAAATGGAAACAGCAGGTGATTAGCGCAGGAAACAACCATCCATAAACTTTCCATTGCAAATTAAGCTAAGATAACGTAACGAGCCTTTATGTACATAACGTGGTGTAAACTAAGTGATTAGAGAATGTGAAATAACGATGAAAGCAATGGGATGAATTTCCGCCCTCAATTTCGAAATTTGCAGATAATTCCATCGTGTTTTATTGTAGACGGTATTTTTCGCGACAGCGGAACTCAAACGCTGCCCTACTTGAATAGAATCTGCAAAGGTGAACACAAATGAAAATATAACTTCAGAAATAAGCAAAAGGCTTGTCGAGAGATGTTTTCTCCTCATACGTGTTGTGGTATCTTGCCAATCCTGCCGAATCGTGTTTGGTGGTTATAAGCCGCCTCCATCTATCCAATAAGGTGTGCTAAAAGTTTTCTAGAACTAGTGATTTGTATCGATTCGAAATCATCATTCTTTACTGAATGAAACCTTTAAATGATCTCTTTCATTCTGAGGGTTATATATTTGGACCAATTCCTCGTCTACGGAGTGATGTAAACTTTGCAAAAGTTTCAGCATGCAGTGTTCCATACAAATGTGTTTCCTTGTTGTTGTCCACAAATTTGCTGCGAGATAATAACTTTCACTAGGTCGGACTCAGGAGATGTTTTCACCTATCCCACCAGGAATCAAATCCGGAGTCCGGAACGCTAAAAGCGTTCTAGAATGAACAATTCCCATCGACCTGAAGCCTTGATTTTGAAGTTGGATACTTCTTAAGAGATTTGCACTCCGATGTGTACATATTATAGCAAAGTTTTTGAGAATTCCACTCAAGAAGTTTATTGGAACAATCTGTTTAAAACAGTGTACATTCCATAAGGATTAAAATTGTTTACATTGATGACATATTTTAGAGCGTTGATTTATTTTCAACGCATCTCAGAAATCGGTCGTATTGTTTGCACCCGGTTAAATGAAGAACTGTTTGTTATGTTTCTTTTTTTTTTTAATGAGGTGCAGCTGACGCAAGTTGTCCTAGCTTCATATATTCTCCCTACGGATCGGAAGGTCTTCAACGGGTATAACTTTGGTTTAATTTCTTCATTAGATAACTGTGATCTAAAAATAATTTCCTAAGAGATTTCCGCAGTTTCTTATAGGAATATTGAGCTCGGCTTGCTTCAAAGTGTCAATCTGAAGTAGCGCATATTTCACCTAAAGGTCTCATGCATGAAAACTATTGCTCGTCTCATGCATGAAAACTATTGCTCGCGCAACGAAACCGACAGGATGATTCTCATTTTTTCTGTGCACTCACTGTTCGTCATGACGCAAAAGTATCTATCATTTGCTAAATTTTCACTCTTAGTATAAGCTTCGTTCTCAGTTTTGTTATTGAATTCTCAGCAAGCTGGCTATAAAATAACAGAATGATGGGAAGCGGCATTCCATTTTCTACATCACATCCTCTAATGGCAGCGCCAAAATCTCTGCAATTATTGATCAGCGCAAAACTGTCCGCAGTTGAGTAAGTCTATAGTATGTTTGTATTCCCGCTAATTTCTGTAAAGCATTTGCAGCCCTGTGCACCGATTTTCCGCTATTCGTTGTCAACCTCTATGAGACATATGCATTCAATTTTCAGTGAAAGATTGTGTAATAGAGGCAACCATACCCAATAGCACAGTGGTATCTACGTGGATAAATTCGACGTGATGAAATCCACTGAGGCGATGGCGTGATAACATCCGTACAGCTAATGTTACACGAGTAGCAGTCTGAAACATATTATTAAATGCTCAGATGATTTGAAAGCATTCGCATGCAACTGTGTATGATTTGTGTTGCCTCATTCTGTGGCTCATTAAAAGTTGTCGACTATAGCTGATTGCTAGGTTCTACAGTTTGAAGTGAGCGGAATCCAAACTTTTTATGAATGAAAAGTTCCCTCCCTATCATCGTGTTGAGTATACCTAATGTTAACAGCCAAGCCTCGTACGTCGGAGGCCTCCGAGTGAATTTTTTGCTCGGTTGGGATAATACCAACTATAGGCAACTGCAGATCGTTATTGTCAGCAACGGTTTCACTCAATCAAGCGCATGTTGTGTTCCCGATACGCGCCTACTCGCCTCCACCGTTGAAAGGTTGCCAGCAATTTTCGGGATCAATATTAGCGGCTAATAAATGACCGGGTGATACGGTCATTAACAGCTTCGGAGGATCAGTGGAACAGATGCAGTCTTGCTGGAAATTTTTTGAAAATATCCCATAAAATCCTCAAAAATCAAGTTCTAAATGCCCTCGTTGATCGAATCGTGGACGACGTGCTCCGAGGAAGGGATTTTACCATTCTGTCCCCCTCCCCTACTATACTGCTGTTGTTTGACCAGCTGATCGTAACAGCCTGCAAGTATTGTTTTATGTTTTTATTTCTTTTGAAAACGAGTGCTCAGGTTCTTTCGGAAACCCGCTGCACACGTCGAGAGCTGCGTGGTATCCACCGCGTCTTCAAGGAAACGTCTCCTAATGCTCCCGTACATCGCGAAATTTTCCGCGTTGTGTTTTATGAAGTTTTCGCATACGGTGATATCGAGCATTATGCAGATTTGATTTTCGAAACAGTTGAATTAGGCAGTCATGGTGTAATAAGTTTTGATGTTGGCGTTTTCCTTCTATACTTGCACCAATAAGCGAAAATTAGCTTTGGTTATTAATTTCCTTTTTTCAGATAATTGATGTTCTTTTCGCTCAGTATTTACTTTATTTTCTTATGTTGAGCCTGAAATCCCAAACAAAGGTTCAGCTACTCTCTGTGCGTGAAGAGAACTCTTCGTAAAGTATTTTAGAAAATACTGAAATAACTGTGCTGCGTTATGATTTGTTTTCGGCTAATTCGGGCAAATCACAAAATTTCACTATTTTAAAGTGATTAACGTATTGCAAAGACTTAAAAATTTAGTTATCCAATATGTGTTAATTAATTATACCTTTACGATCGAATGTTGTCGACGAGGCCCTCTTACGCGTTTTCCTCTTGGCCATTTTATAGCACTCTTAGGAAGAAATCGTTTCTTTGCGACTGACGATTACAGCTAAGGATTAAAAGCCATGATATTGACATACTTATTGACTATGAAATGCGATTATTAAAGATAGATTCGTAGGCACCTCGGAGATATTTCAGAAGTTCGCTAAATTGTTTTCGACACTCTCTCGAGGCACGCTACAGGAAAAATTGGACTGATTTTATAAGCTATACGACCCGAAAAATACGAGTGGAATCGAATGGCATTGCATATTTTACATAATCACCGCTGTTGATGATTTAATCGGCGATTTGTTCCCATATTCACATATTCGACCATCTTTTTCCCTGCAAAAAATTCTGACTCATGAAATGAACTGCTGTTTTTTAAGCCGAAGTCTCGTATTTCTATGATAAGTGGTGCTTTAGGAGAAGAATTTCAAAAATATTGACATCTTTTCTTATTTAAACGATGATTTGAAGTGATTAGATGAAAATGACACATCATCATTTTTTCATTTCATTACCAGCAAGAATACTTAGTAAATCCGGCGTTCATTTCACTTAAATACGTTCAAAGGCACGCAAAGAAACTAATTATTTGTAAGCCTTTACTTTGAAACTTGTTCTGTTTAAAAACAATTCTCATAATACAGTTGTCAGAAGAGTTACTCATTTTATGACTAAATGAGTAAGCGACTGACATTAATAGCCAGAGGTCTTAAACCTTTCGACTTCGACACAAAAAGTTTCTCCCTTGTTGTATTCCTATGCCTGTACTTATGGCTCCATGAAATAGCGCCTTCTAATTGCCGGTAGAAGAGGACTGTGGAGGAAGGAATGCGGGAAGAATTGCTAGCCTGGTGCAGCAGCGTAATGGTCGGGTGACTAAAATTGTATAATCAGGCGTTGGGGTTCGAGTCCTGTACATTTCTAGTTTTTTTCCCTTACCAGAAAAAATATGTCATTGCACTACAGTAGTCCCAAAAATAGGCCATTATATTACAGTAGTCTTATTGTATTAAAGTAGTCCCAAGATGCCGAAGAGCACTCTTCTCGATGATATTCCAGAACAACAATTATCCCACTTTTTGAAGAAGAAAATAATCAATGACTCTGGCTCCCTTTATAGATTTTTCTAGCATCTGCTACTATATGTCGCTGGATTGGCAGACATTTCGAGAAAAGAGACAATATTGGAAAATCTGACGCAAACAAAGGATCTTAAGCGAAAAAAAAAAACCCTGTCGATATGACTGATTCAATATGCCGCAGCAACAGCACTCTCGCTTCTGGTAGCTGTGCAAAAATCTTACGTTAAGAGCATTTCTGGGCAAAAATAGTCAGCCATTCCCGGTTAAAGACACGTTAATATCAGTGGTCCTTCATAAAAAATAACGACCTTGAATGGAAAATATCAGCAACAAGTACTGTTTTAAGCCTAGCTCTTGCACTACTTAAGTTTAGTTTTTTAAATAGTCAATGAGGTTCTTCTTCTGCTAGAAGTAAGAGTGACTTCAAGAAACAATAACAATTTACGGCCCAATGAATTTTATACTGGGATAATTTGCAGATGACTAGAATCGTTAACATTACCCAACTTCAAGCCGATATCGACCAGGGAATATGCCGCAATCCATGTGAAGTTTAGGTCATCCATTATCTAAACATTCCGTCCGGGATCCTCTTGGATCCCTCCTCTACGTTCTGGAATCGATTCCGAAAGCGCCAACTTCACCAAAATTAACTTCTGTGCCTCATAACTCCTCCTATTCAACAAATGTTTCATTTCTGCAATTTTTCTGTGGTAACAATATGAAGTGTCCATTTGGGATAAATTACATATTTTCAGGCACCAAAGTAAAACCTGTGATTACTTACGAAGAACGGACTGAACATGCGAACCGCGTTCTCCAACCAAGCGCCCAATATTTTCTCATTACTGAGTCGCACGGCGCCTTGAATGAAATCGAATCATTTATATAAACATGACGAAGTTGTTAGAAATGGATGTGTAAGCTATGTCATTTTGTGCGCAGCAACGCTCGGAAATGAGCGAAAGATTGTCAAAAACTTCCTTACCAGTTGATCGGTAGTAAGACATACTTTTCAGTTCATTTTCAGATGATTCAGCGGAATCTTATTTCTTGCACTAACAAAGAACGACGTGTATATTCTTTGTTTGAAGAAATTGCATTAAAAGAGCGAAATGTTAGTGAGTATTTGATGGCTCATTTTGTTCTTTAGCTAAATTACCGTTTTGAACCAACGCGAAAAAAGGAACAAAGTTAGGTTAGTGGAGAGTGCGTTAGGCTGCGCCGGTAATCGCGATTAACTTTTTAAAACAGACGCTACACCACTTTCCAATTAGAGATTTGTATTCCTGCTAATACAAACTTTTTCTGCCTGAACGTATAGCCAGATGCATTTCGGAGGCAGCTTTAGACTTAAGATTGTCCCATTTATTTGGAAATACGAAAATGGCACCTGTTTATTTTAATGTCATTTTTCACTAACTGGTATGTTACTAACCTCGACTGTAAGCTATTTGTTTGTTTTCAAGCATTTCTGCTCCATTAGCAATCTTCCGATGAAACTTCTAACATTTTTGTGCCTATAGAAATGAAACTTATCCCGTAATCCTGAAACCTTCGTGACTTTTCGCCTGAATTTCATTTGATCCGGTAAAACAAATTTTTCACGTTGAAATCGTTGCAGCGGAAACTTGACAAGTTCCGAAAATAATTCTTTTTCGACTTTTAGAAATTTGATCGCTCCAAAAAAGGATGGATTTCGAGAGAGGATTTCTTAGTCGTTTGCAGCGAGGATGAAGATATTCTCAGTTCAATTGCTTCATTACATGCTATATTTCCAGTGTAACGCCGTTATTCCTTCCGAATAAAATGATTACTCCGCTCACATTTCTCACTTACATTGAGGTGACTATAATACATTTAAAGAAAGCCGATGTTTGCATGATGTGCAAAACGCAAAATGCAATTTGACCTGCAAAATACAATTTTTAAAGAGATTTTGATTGTTTTTGAAAAGTTTAGCACTTCCGAGCTTCATAACAACTAATGCGTGAACTGAACGTTGGCGCTCCCATCCAGGGAAAGAGTTCTCGCGTTTCCGAGTTTTATCGCAGAGAATTGTTTTTGAACAGAGAAACACTAAACACTGCATCCGCATATATAAGTATGCAATGTCCTCTGTGCATTTTCCCTCTATTCATAAAATTCAACTCCACTGCAAAATTTCGACTGTCTAATTCATTTAACATCAAATGATCAAATGTTTTCAAATAGTATTCTTTTTCAGCTCCATAAAATGGTTCGCACTGCAAATTACTTCGATGCACTTTCGCAAAAGCACTTTGCAAACAGTCCGTTCGCCCTCCGTCCCCTCACTGTCGCTCTATTTAACAGTTAAACTTGGTGTTCTACAACATGAAAATTAAGACAGCAACTTACTAGACTCTCTACACGCTTCTGTGCTAAAAAGCACTCTTAGGAATTGATCTAGCCATTCTACAAACCCTCCCCGCTCCAAATATTTACCCTTAGCTCGAGGCAAACAATTTGATGCCATGAGAAGGCGAACGTTTTCCATGTAACATACACTTTAACCAACCATTCAGCCGATCTCTCTTCCAAAAAATATCTACATAGCAGCTGACTTCACTATTTATGGCAATTCAATCTTATTGGAAAGTCAGTGGTTCGGTCCTGCAGGGCGATAAGCTTCCTCGAACACAACAGTCGCAACACTCAATCAAATGAAGTTCATAGGGCACATACTCAGACTCCCCTTCGAAAACCAGCCCCCGTAACTTTTGACCCCAATCAGCAAAAAGATATTGCTCGTTCCCCCGCACGACAGGTCTCTCTTCTTCTTCCTCCTTTTGTTTCAAATGCAGTATACTAATTACACCGGAAAGTGCTGCACAAAATCTTGAGCACTGACTTCTTATGCCTACAGGGGAACCCTTTTGAAAGGCAGTCCACCAGATACATTAACTTTTGATTAAGAGTAGAGCCGTTCGAGCTCCCGAAAGAAACTACCGGGTCCCACAAACTCTGTTCGACAGCAAACAAACGCGGTATAAAAGCCCACACAGTTCTGACATCCTGTACTTTTTTTAATAGCGATGGAGTAATCTCCAGAAATGTCATTGGACAGAGCACGACAATTAGCTATAAGCAACTGATTCATGCCAAAATTCACATATACGCGAACTCTATTTGATCACTTGAAAAACCATTGTTTCATTTGCGATAATCCTGGCATATCTGGCTTTCATGAACACCTCAATTTAAAGTGTGACAGTTCAGATCACTACTTTTTTTAAAACACTGGCGACAGACATTAGTCTATAAACATTGTTACACCACTTTTTCCTTGCACGGACGACCGATGAAGCGTCGGGAGCGCATTGAGAGAGTGCGTCAAAACAAGAGAATCGGGGAAGTTTCTATGTTTTATTTGTTGTGCGAAGCGAGCTAAAAAGTAGTTGAGAGAGCTGCACATGTGCGGAGGTCAAGACGGCTAGGTGGTGTGTGGAGGTGAGTGGCAACCAGCCGCGCGCCGCAAAAATTCACCGCTGAACCTGCGTCCGCCTTCTGCAACGTGTCTTTGCTGCGTGCCTGCTCGGCGTAGACGTTCTTCCGGGTGCGATTGTGATCGTCATCGTCATCGTCACTGTTATTGTTGTTATCGACTGTGATTATGCGTGATCATGGATGAAAGCCTTCCCCAAGTGCTCAATCCGAATGCATTGCCTTTACTGAACTTCGAACCATCTGAAGGTAACGTTGCACCTTTAATTATCGCTTACTTTTTTGTGCTCAATTTCTTTCATTTGGGGTCGCAAACGAATTTTTAAACATCTATGACATCTTCATCAAGTCTTTTGAAGATGGCTGGCAACACATCATCCAGATAGTATAAATACTGGGAAGCATTTCCAGTATTGCATGCTCATCAGTTGGCATGCATTGGCCTTCCATAGCGTCCATGGATAAACCAAGTGCGACTCATGCAGAGAGCGCGGCATGAGCGCAAAGTTCAGTAACAGCAAGCCGGGTGGCTAGTGGCCTTCAGCGAGATTTGAAAGTGGTGGATAATGGGAGCAGTGAGTATGAGGTGTCACGGACAGCTCTCCTAAATGAGGTCAGTTGTCATCACTTCAATTTGAATCCCTCACTGCACTGTTCGTATGCCAGTGTGAAAAACGCCCCCCCCCCCCCCCCCCCCCCCCCCCCCCCCCCC
>JAARMF010002905.1:13572-23629 GCA_022844705.1 Toxascaris leonina
CCCCCCCCCCTTCGCTTTTTCGACAAATTTCTGCCAATCAACCGGCCGACCGATTTCACATCCGAATATTGGCATTCTCTGAACGTTTGTTTGAACGTCGCACTGCATGCGTTCGTTCGCTGGTAAGTTCACACGTCATCCTTTTCCGACTAAAAAATATAACCAAGAATCATTTTTTGTGCAGCAAAAAATGCCGCTAGTCGAAGTAAGTATCTTAAGGCTCAAATTGCAACTTAGAAAGAAAGCAAACTCCGAGTGGTCCCGTCTTCTTAACTACAGGACACCCGATAGTACGTTCCTACTTTCATAGAGGGATCGCCTTCCTTGGTCATTGACTGCTCGAAAATTATCTGAGACTTTGCCGACGACATGATATAAAACCGACGACATGGTAAAAGATCAGCTAGCCAGTGTTGTGCCCATGTTGACTAAACTGGGAACGGTGGACAACAGGCTGTTTGCGAAACTCATGAACACAAGCAGCACTTTAGGCATCGCCGGTTGCTAGCTGGTGAAAAGCTGCCTATGCAAAAGAACGGAAATGGACATAAATAACAGCAGTTACGCTCAAATTTGTCGTCACAAGCGTACGTGACGTCAATGCCACCCGGTACTAGATTGAGACACATTGTGAGCTAGAGAGAGTGGCGGCTAAGGAGGCGGCGAGAGATCGATGTTGTCGGAGAGAGGACACCGCCTGGTACGGAGAGAGCGGCCGTGTGCAGCGCGAACCGTTGTTGAGAGCATTTGCGTACGAGCGTGTGCAAACTCGTGATTTTCGGCAGTCTTCTCGCACCCGTTGTCCGCAACTGAACTGCTACGGTCCACCAATGTTACTGCATGGCTAGGAGGAAAGTTGCGTATTCTGAAGGTGTGCCTTGCTTTGTTCTCACAGTTGTGTTGCATTTCTTTTTAATCTGGAGGGTACTGAGTCTTTCGGTTTGTGGGCGGTAGGAACCGTCGTCACGGCTTGCAAGGGGAGAGAGGGGAGGGGTGTGGGGAGGTTATAGAAGAAGGAGTCTGAGTAACGCACGTTTGGCGTTGTTCAGCATCTTCCCCGTACTTTCCCCACCACCTGTACTACGCTACATTGCTTTTCATGCTTCCTGTTTGCTTCCCACAAGTGCTGATTTGAACGTTGTTTCTTCTTTTTTTTGCAGAGGACTCGGCTTATAGCGATCCTCTAAGCGACTGCACCGGAGACTTCAACATCTTACAGTTCCTCGACGATAACGAGTGCGTTTATTCTTTCATTTCTCCCAAAAGATAAAACTCCTACGACGAGAAAGGATCTGTTTTCAGCGATGCTTTGTGCACGCGATAATATCTGAACTAGTTCATCAAGCTGAATTCAACTTATAAAACTCGAAATTCCTGATCATTTCAAGCGCTGTATTGTAGTTGCGCTTGGCTCTTCCCGAAAGTTTTTGCGTGAGAGTTAATCCTTTGCTTTTACTGGCATCATAGGGCTAATTTGTGCACAAAGTCAGGGCCTCATCTTTCCCATTTTTGAGACTGGATTATACGTATTTGGTGTTGCTTCTGAAGGAATCACAACCTCAAAAATAGCAAACTTCGTGCCAATATGTATGTATGTCGAATTTTAGTAGACTTTGTTCAGATACAAAAATCGTGATGCAGAAACTTTGAGACCTCAGAATTCTGGAATATTAAAACGTTTCAAGACTGTTAGGTGTACTTAATGCGCATCTCGTTGTACAGATGCGATCTGCTCCTTATATTAAATTAATCTTAGCACTTCCTGTTTTTTATACTGCTCCACAAGTTCTTTTCTTTTCCTTTAGTTTAGTCACTTCATATCCACCAAGCTTTTCATATGAAGGACTCAGAAAATTTTTTCCGTAAAATTTTTATTCAGAACAATGAACCTGATATTCGAAATTCCATAGCCGAAATCCCTTCTTGTTAACGTCCCACTCAGGAAACCCCTAATATTTCTTTTATTCTCCTCTATTTCTGTTTCGTTGTTTGAGTTTGAATTACGCTTATAAATAATTTGTGTTTATTCATGGATCACGAAACATTTAATCACCTTATCTGCAGCATTATTCTTCCGGAACTCTTCCCAAATTTAAAGTGTCAGTGGGGTCTTTTGCACTCTGAATAAGTAGAATATGATCGAGTTGAGCAGTTGGCGGTGGTCGTGAATCGTTTTGTCCTCCTTGTTCAAATACCGTATTGATACTCGTGAACTGTATTCATTATCGAATCTGTTAATGTGCAAAGTGAGTTATTCGGCTTGTGTATTTTGAGAGATGTTGAACTGCTTCTTTTTAATGGATTTGACTCGGCAAGTATAATTCTTTGAAAAACCAGCTAATTAGCTGTGATGTATGCATAGTGTTTTGATAAATGACGCCCAATGTTTTGCCGTGTGGCAGTGTTAAAATACTGCTCTTAATAGGTATCGAATTTAGTGAGTATTCGTTCAAACATCCGGCAGTGGTGCTGCTTTACCTCTGGTTATTTATAAGCTTATCGTGATGCCTTTGAAGTGCGTCAAATGTCATCAAGCACTTTTAACGAGCGTGCAGGCGGTGATAATTTAAATGGCGTAAAAGTGGTGAGGCACAGACTGGTACCGTTGTAGTCTCATTCCGAGTGGGTGCTTTACTAAGCCTACACGATTCAGCACGCCCGTGGATAGCCCCGCCGATTCAACTCGTCTTCCGTCGCGTCACGTCCAGGGTCGCAGCAACATTGCCGTTCCAGATCCAATAAACGAAATGATGTACCAGAATCCCGCAAGGTAATTTATCATATTTCTTTTTTGGACAGGCGAATGAAGAAGCCAGAAGATGATGCTACCCAATGGTGATGGTGGTTACTAATGACCGTAGGATAGGATTGGCTTAACTGTCCATCACTGCATATGTCATGGACCAACGAAGGTTTGCTGAGTTGACAAGGAAGATGATATGTTCGAAAGCACCTGCAGTATTAAATGCCTGAAAGTTTTGGAGATTGATAGGTGCGTTTTTTCTGTCACATAGTTAGAACGGTTGTGCCATAAGTTTGTTTTGTTTGTTTTCCGATGATTCACCACGCTCGTTTTTTTTCCAGCCAGAAGTTGAGGTTCTTCAGTGAACACGATATGAAATTTTGGCGTATCACTCGGTGATAAGAGGAAGACAATATTGTTGTTGTTTCAGGCTACCGGAAAGCCCACCGATAACGGATATCAGTGGCGCTGGTTCATCCGGGTCGCCTAGTTCGGCTTCCGATTCGCCGTATTCCCCTGATGCGTACCAGAACTATCAGGGTAAAACAACTTTTTCTTTGCCTTTTGCTAGACGGTGCTTAAATGCGGCTGTTAGTGGAGCAGTAGTGTTGGGTTGATCAATTATGAAGCACTATTTTTGGTTGGAATGCTTAATAATTCAGCAAAGTCACCATATTTCGAGTCCTTGAGCTTTTGGTCCTCGCTGTTTTTCAAAAACGGCGTACATTTGAGGCGAGATATATTTGGAAGAGGCAGGTGCTTATAAATAGGCGAAGTACATTTATTAATATTCGTTTGCTTTAAGAATTTTTGAATCTAGGATCGAATCCATTGCCTTCAAAGCCATTACCTTGTATGCGGATAATACAGGCCCTGCTTCTAATAGTTCCACCATTGTTGCATTCTGTCGTTTACCACCGGAACATTATAAACTGTTATACATAAGTTTTTAGTGATTCAAGGCAATCCACAAAACGGAAACGGACTAATATTGGGCGTGCCTCCTGATATAGCCACTCAGATGCTTGTGCCGCAAGAACTCCTCCATCAGAGTCATCAACTGGGGAATCGTATCCTACAAAATACACTGCCATCACCACAATCCGACTTTATGGGTGGCTACACGTCTCAGTCAACACCAGCTCCTCTACCTCAGGTTCGAAACTTTCCTCTCCGATACCTAAATATCTGTACAGAGGCATCCAAAATCGGCTCGTCACTTAATGCTTTCAGAAGTGCAGAGGTTTTTGTTTACATAGTATCAGTGAATAATGTTGTGCTTGTTGCAGACTTCACCGTCATCAGTAAATATGCGTCAAGTGAACAGCGGCTATCTGCTTCAAAATAGTGGCTATCAAGTCGACCCGTACAATAATATAGTGAATTCCGGAGCAAGCGAGGGAAGCATCGCATCGCATTCCAGTGACGGGCCTGGAAGCAGAAAGCGAATGCGCACTGAAGCACATCCACCAACACCGCACATCAAAAATGAACCGCAGAAGATTTACGCTTTACCAAGCCAGCTTTCGATAGTGCCATCACCTGTGGCAGCCGATGAATTTGAAGATGGTTTTCATCAGCAGGCGATCAAATTCACCCGTTTCAATGAAGATCAGTGGGCACCGCTTTATGACATGAATCAACGCCCTTTGCATCAACTGGAAATGCACGTCGTTGCCGATAAAGGATTTAATTATAGCAACATGGACAACTGCTTTGTCAATCAGAAAAAAAACCATTTCCAGGTACAAATCACGCCTTTTTTCATCGTCTGTTGAAAGCTGCAATTGCTTTTATGTATTTAGCTCGTTTTCCTTCTGCAGATTATAGTAAATCAGTTTGCAAAATGTTTTTATGCAAAGAATAGTCTGTCCTTTATATCCTTCCAATTAACCACATTAAGGCCGAAGTATTGCGTCAAGCAAAAATGTGTACTCAACCGAGCCTTTTGCTGTAATTCAATCGTTTCATAACATACTAAAATCCCACCACGTTATTAGAAATTTGTTTCTTATGCGATCATAGAGATCATTATATCAGAAGATTGTGCGGTAGAAATCCACATTTGAATTTTCACCGATTCTGTGTTCTGTCTTAGCCGTCCTGATGTCAGTTTATCCGTTATTGCAGATCTCCGTTCATATCGAAGCAATCGATAATCATCCACCAAGTTTCGTCAAAGTGGGCAACGAGCTGAAGTTGATCACCGAATTTAAGCTTGCATTTTGTGGCGTTAAAAGTGAGATGCCTTCTTCGGAAATCCAAATAAAACAGTCAACTACCGATCGAAGGCCTGTACCGCATGATCCAGTCTCGTAAGCTTGTCATTTTTTCTCGTTTTTTCTCTCCTTTTTTTTATTGTCATGGGGCAAACTAGAGCGAGAAACATCGTAAATTTGTACTTGGGGCAAACCGCCTTAACATCTCTCTTTTATATGTTCTGAAACAGTGATGTGATATCGGAATCTCATGAAAAAGCTTAGCAAATATGCATGTTTGCAGTCTCGAAATTCATGAGCGACGGATGACAAAAGTTACGGTGCCACGATTGCATTTCTCAGAAACAACGATGAATAATCAGCGCAAAAATGGTCGACCGAATCCGGATCAGAAATACTTTTTGCTCGTTGTGCGTCTTATTGCTTGTACCGCCGACGGATTGGATCCTGTCGTGCAAGCCTATCAATCTGAGAAAGTCATCGTTAGGGTAAGTGGTTCTACTGCTTGGCACCTCTTCGAACCCACTGGAAACTACCCTACATATGATAAGCTAAAAGCCGTGTATTCAAGAGATGTCAGGATAGTCTGCTCAGACAGTGTAGTTGGGATTCATGAATTTTTACATGTAGTGTTCATTGTTTGCAGGTTGTCCGTCGTTTTTTTTTTTTTTTTTTGAGTGCTAAACGCACAGTACTACGAAACACATGCTGACGTATAAGCTGTTGCAAGAGATGATGTATGCGCCCTTCGATTCTCATCTCGCAAAGTGTATGTGTTGTTAAAAGTGCAAACTGTGCCGATCAGCAGCAGGTCGATGTGTTCCATTCACTGCCAATCAGGGGCTTCTTCCATCGGCTGGCACCGACTAACACGGCATTTTTCGTGTTAATCGGTAGGATGGCAAAAAAGTGCATTGATTGTGAAGTGAATATCGCCCTTTTCCACAACAAAATATGGGATTGTTGATGAAGTAGGTTGAAGCAATAGTGATACGTGCATACGGCTGTTGTTTGAAACCAAGTAACTTCTCATTATGTGATCTAAATACCGATGTTTTTGATCGTCAGCCGCATGTTGCAATATACTTGAGCACTTCACCTAACACTGTTTCAGGCTTCGAATCCTGGGCAGTTCGAACCACCGGACTCAGATGTGGCTTGGCAGAAGAATGGCTCGACATTATTTTATAACAATGGATCGGTAGCAATAGGCATGGATCGAGCAATGGCGCCACTCACCGTTGGTGGTGATATCTATTGCTCTGGAGTAGTGCACCGACCGTCGGATCGTCGTGTTAAGGAAGAAATTCACGAGGTTAGTCCCATAAAATAGTTTAATCAAACATAAGTTTTCGAAGAGCGGAGTTTTCTGAAATGAACTTTTTTTGAGGGTCAAATATGAAGAAATTTTCTCAAATTTCAGCGAATTTTTCGATAAGTCTCATTTTTCATCAGAGGAAAAGTTCTCTCCTGAAATATTCTTATGGCTTTCAGAAAAAAGTTTTGATTATTCGTGCAAGTCAACAATGGACTTATATATTTCTCTCCTTTTGTGTTCAGAAATCCTGTTTGCTAGTGCAGATGTTTATTTGGTTGTGTAAGAATGGCAGGTCGTCCGATTTAGGTCGACACAAAGGATGCCATGTCACGATTGGCGCAGATTCGAGTGGTTGGCTATTCTTATAAACCGGAAATAGCTGTTCAATGGGGTCTTTCCGAAGAGAATCGTCATCGTGTTGGCGTAATAGCTCAAGAATTAGCTGAAATACTGCCCGATGCTGTTACAGACAATGGCGATTTCCTTCAGGTTTGATCTCACTGCATCGAAGACTTGAATGCTGTTTTCTTTATGTGAGCTGCGAAATTGGATGGTGGCTAATAGTATCAGTTATCTGAGCCCTTTATAGAATTCTGATCATACTTGACCAGTTAGTGTCATCTGGCCAAGGCTTCTGTAAAATCTTGCCTGATTAACGGTTGCGACGAGTGCTACATTTTCCAACTCATTCGATTAGAGCATTTGCATGGAAAGCGAGAAGCCGTGGCGCTGATCTGCTTGTGAACAAATAGTTCATTCGCCGCCACGGAGTATTATCTCAATAGTCGCAGTTTTTGGTTTAGTAGTTGTATGACGTACACAGTCACAATGTTCACTGTTTTTTAACGTGTGCCAATTCCTTATTTGTGCTGTCTGCGTGAGTCCGCTATTTGATGTTTATCCTTTGGCATTTTCTAAAGAATAAATTGGGCAAAGTCAATATTATTCAAAATTCAATAACTTTGTGGGGATATGCTTTGTCTTTTTCATAAATGCAAGAAGTGATTAAGTTTGCTGAGGCAGCATGACCGGTTCAGGTTGATGATTCGCGCATATTCTACGAAACAGTCGCAGCAGCAACTGAACTGTGCCGTTTAACGGGCAATCTCGAGCACAAGATCGAAGCTGTTGAGAAGCTATCAAACAAATTGGCCAAATTGCATCGGCGACGGCATAATAAGGATATAGGTAGTATGGCGAGTGGGATCAGTGATTTGGCATTCTCCGATAAAGCAAGCTTCATGTCTTCGCGCACCTCTCTTGCTTCAAACACACCCTCGTGTACTTCTCGCGAAAAGTATCGGTGCAGGTCTCTGAAATGTTTTCTTGCTGATTGTCATTACTTCGTTCATGCCTAATTTACGTACTTAAGCACTCATATGTGCGAGGGTTTTCTGCAACCAAAAGTTCTGGACGCCTACTAGAATACGCCAGACACGGGACATTCAATCGATTGTTTTTATGTAGTACTAACGTCGGTATCATCTCGTTGTTTGAGTGATATCCCACTGGGTTTATTCAAGGAACACTTGTAACAGCCCAACTCTTCAGTTTTTTATCAGTAATTTTGGGTTCGATTATTCAGAGAGGATCGCGACAAGGATAGGCGTGATAGGCATCGACATTGTCGAAATCCATCCTGTCATAGAAATGAGCCACCACTGTGCAGTTCCAAGCTGACTCAAGGAACCATTGTTACGCTTGTTGTCGTTATGGCTATCTGGCAAGTTTTCAGTCTGTTTTCGTTTTTCGTCTCTTTCAAGTGATTCATATTTTGTAAACGGAGATAACGTTAAACTGATTGGATTGTAAAACGTTTTGCGCTTATCCAAAATAACTTCCGGATTTTTTTCCGACTGGATTTTTTCTTATTATCCTCACCGGTTTCTTTCTCAAATAGCCTACCGTTAACCGGTCACGCGGAATGATATATTTTGTCTAAGATGTATATCAGTTGCATATGAGTGCTTATTTTCAGCCAATTTTTTGAATCGTTTCAGTTTAATTGCGATGTCCACGTTGTACGTCTTGGACTGGCACAGTCGGACGTTTGGTTATCACAGGCGACAAACGGCAGTGGTCGTAACAACGGCGTCACCTGAGAAAGCTGGAAATATCGGAAACATTATTCAAGTCAATAAAGATTTATGGATACCACCTTCACAGCCGAAGGCGCAACCGTTGGCGGGAGTTTGTGAGCGCAAGCACTGTCAGACGTACTGTTGTGCGGATCGGCACAAGTACGACGTATCTGGCGACAATAAAGAGGTATGCGCTTTTCCTCGCTGCTCGATTGTGGTTATGACGTTCCTTTTTTGCCGCATGCTTTAGAGTGAACTTGAAGTGGATATATGCGGATGATGGAGGACAATTGCGCCGAAAAATTAAGCACATGTTGTTTTTTAGATGCACGTGTTCTTTTCATTGTCGCAACAGCATTCGGCGCTACTTCCTCGAGACCGAACCACTCGTCCTACGTTGAGTTCTCGTTCTCCTTTAGCGTCTGGTGTGAACATCGAAGTGTTGAGCTTGAATGTGACGTTGGACGAGCGTTACTGTATCGAGAACAGTTGCCAACCACGTCGTGGTCTTTACACATTATACGTACCGATTTCTCCATTTATGCCCGCCATACCGATCGAGATACGAATCGAGTAAGTTTCATTTTTTGCCATTGTTTGGTGATCATTCGATAAAAGATTTCTTTTCGCCGTTTTTTTCACAAGCATTACTATTCTTATCGTGCCAAATTTTTTTTAATTTTTCGAGCGTAATTTTGCGGGCGATTATCTCACTTGTTTTATTATTGACTGCCGCGAGTGTCATACGAATGCCAGAAGGTTCAGATAAACACTTCTTCCGAAGATGCCTCATAATCCGTTCTATGATGCACATTTCAGTCGCTTTCAAGCTTTGACTGCGCAGGGTAGGGCAAATTCGGCTTTGTAGCTTAAAAACGATCTAACACCTTGCACTCAGTTGGATGTGGAGCAATCTTGTATCTTTGGGTTCTGTGTTAGGTCATACAGCTTTATGTTATCGTAGTGAGTTATCTGGCTTTCAGCACACAAGACAGCGGCAATTATATCGACAATTGTGGGAGTCTGCGTGATTTTGATCAGAAGGCATGCAGTTTTGATCAAGATCCGATAAAAACCGATGTCGGCAAACGACCTATTTCGCGCAAGGTAATTCTTGCATTGGGTGTTTTTTTTTAATTAATTGGATGAAGATATGCAGAGGTAAGTTTAATATCGGATTTGGAGGTTATTTTCATACACGTTTACTGGCTTTTATGGTGAAGGCTAAGAATTTTTACGAAGAAGAGATGTTCAGAAAAGTCTCTTTTAGTTTCTTTACAACATTTTTGTTCCTACATTTTTCTTTTTTTTTTTTGAATTTCCATCGCAAGTATTGTTGCGTTTTGACTGCGTGAAAGCGTATATTTTAGTTCCTCTTTAAATTTTGCAGATAACCGATGAAGTATATGAGCTATCGGTGGGAAGTTATATGCAGAGCGCTTATCGGTTTCGTATTGGCTTCAGCACCGAGTCATGCAATATGAGCGAGTCGCAACGTGGGCGTAGTTTTGATGAATACAATATCGTCTTCTATCGACAGTGTGAGGCGTAAGGCTTAGCTGGACGTGAAAGAAGCTTTGAAGTATTATGTGGCAGCTGTTCTTTAAGGCACTTTTGTTTTTGATTTAAGGCTTGAGATTTTTGCATTTATCATTGTGAAAGTTCTTTTAATTCATCTCATAACTAAATTCGCACA
>JAARMF010002906.1:2558-15872 GCA_022844705.1 Toxascaris leonina
CCCCCCCCCCCTCTGTAGCTTTCCCCCAAACATGCTCTTGAATGTGTCATTTTCGGTGTAGTGAAAAGCCTTCACCAGGGATATACGTCGCACCTTCGGATTACGACACTTTCGAGTCCATCATTCGCTATACTCGAACCATGAGTCCGGAAATTTATCGGCGAATTTCAGACTCAAAAACACATTGACAGTGAGGAAATGATCTCCGTGAGCTGTCGCCTCCTCGTTTTTTTCTCTTGAATGCACGCTCTCTTTCTCTTAATGTAATTCCTTCTTGAAACATGCCAAAGGCATAAGCTCCCTCTTTTCACAAGCCTCCGTCTCTCGAAAGCTGATCTGATCTAGTGAGCTGCCAATTCCATAAGCCCCAGGTTCAGGTATGGCACAACTATTCACTCAATAACTATTTATTCGTGTTATTTGCAATACGCTGCCCTGATGACTCTACATAATCAAGGAAGAGCATCGTGTCTGCATTTTTGCCCTTTTCCTGCCAATTTTTATAGTGTGACGAACGTAGCCTAGCGTTCATTTCGGAGTAGCGATGAAGGAAGCACTAACGTTCGAATTTCACTTTTGGCGTTTCGCATTCTTTTTTGCACTTTCTCAGTCCCTCGGCAGCAGTCAATGTTGGATAGCAGCTTCTGGACATCTTATCCATCGGTATGCAAAGTCCTCTCTGGGATCCTACTTCAGTGTTAAACTGCCAGATTTTGGAGCACTTAAAGAAACTGCAACGCTCGCCGATATGACTTGTGCACGATGAGTCTGTTTACTTGTAACGATTGATACGAACAGACTGCTTTTGACTTTCTCGAGAAAAAGTAGAGCTTTTACGTCAACGTCTACGACTACTGCAACGAAAATATGCCCGTCATAGTGCTTGGAATGTTGTGAATCTAACCGCTTATTTCATATATAGTTCGTGGTCCCTTTATTTATCTCTTCGTCGGTCTTTAAGTGATGGTTAAATCGTCAGCAAACCGCAGCTCTAGACCACATCACTGTAGCTTGTTTTCTTTTTCTTTGTGGAAGATACGGGAAAGCTGAGCACTTCAAACTGTAGCGCAACACGTGAAACACTTCAAATCAGTGAACCGTAGCGATCAGTAATTTCAGCTTTCTGCGAAACTAGTGAGCAGGCATATTTCGCGGCTGACTTGCAATATTATATGCACCTGTTGAGTATGCGCTCATCTTCGACTGAACTTTTGCCAGTTTGTTAAAGAAACAAGACGCATTCCCTTTGCACGCTGATTATGACGAGTGCTTAGGGCTGAGTTTTGCATTTTCAAAAAATCTTGTTCGCAGCCTCATCCATTGGTCGTTACGGAACGTCTCAGCCTTTCCAATTTATGCCTTCCATTTATGGAAACCGCTGTTCCTTCTCCATCTCTTCCTCTTCGTGAACCGTCACTTGATTCAACTCGGAAAAGAAGGGATGGCAATGTCTCGTTTATGCAAGTCACGCATATCATACAAAATTCCCGGCTATTATCTAATGCTTCTTCAACGCCAAAAGATATTAATTTGTACAGAAGCCAGCGCATTCGCCCTACTCCTTGCACAAAGCTTTTCAGTTTGAGTCAAAGAGGATAGCCGCTGGGGTTGATGCCTACGCTAGCATTTCACTCGTTGCCATCAGTTCGATCTTTTGTTCAACCATTCCTCTTCAGTTCTTTTTTCTCGATCTCCTTTCAGCGGTCATTTAAACACGGCCTCTCCTTCTCTTACACGCTAGCGAGCAACTCCTGCTCGATTCTGCAAGTATCCGTCGCAAGTTTTGTGAGCACTTCTCTGCAGACAGCAATTAAGACCAACTCTGACGTCTCAGAACTAGCATGACTCATTTTTTCTTTTGATGCCCCATTTCGCGTTGTGCTAAAAGATTTTCCTATCTTGTAGTTTATTTCCTACCGAATCTTGTTCTAAAGAGTTTCCCTCTGCGTTTTAATACGTATGTTATGTACGTCTTGCGGTACAGATTCGGTGCGTGTATGCGCAGAAGGCATTTGCGGTGCGTGCAGAACATCAACGCGTCTGAAGAAGGATAAATTTAGTCAGAAGTAAGCTGATGCATTCTATCCATTGCTACATATGGGTTGGTGGGAAGAAATTCTAAAGGAGCTGGCAAGAACGCTTCGAAAAGACAGCGCAGCAAGAGTGTTTGGGGAAGCTTGTAAAAAAAGGCTTAGAACACAGCTTTCAGCTGAGTCGTAAAGTCGAAGAGGCCGTGCGTGAAGAAGCACACTGCTTCTGAAACCGGATGGCAGTTTAAAACGTCAAGTGGTAAACGTAATAGCATCAAAAACATGACGCCGCAAGAACACCATCAGGGCAAGCTTAGATAGCTAGCAGTCTACTATTACCGCCACAGACATATCAGTGTTAAGCTGATAAAGGTTAGCACGTACAACATAGGCTAATGGGGATTAAGTTGGCCTCCAACGACTACCTTTTACGACAGGAAATATGCGAACAGCGCCGTATAGAAGATGCCACTAATTGAACGATCAGCCAACACCAACAACAACAACGGAGTTATGGCAGTTACACTAGCAAAGCCAAGGCAACCACCCTAGAAGAAAGATGGGGGAGGTGATGAGGAGGCGATAATTAAAAAGTGCTCTGATGGCTGTCAGATAGGCTTTCAATCTCCGAAGTGCTAAGGTCACCGCTAGTATCCCAGTTGGCACCTCAACCATGGAGATGCCAGAAACGTCCTTGAAAAAAAGTTTGTAAAAAAATAATCGCACCACCTCATAGCGTCGGAACTGCTTACTACAAACATAATCCCCATCTCCATCATGAGTTCCATTACCTTTCAAGGATCACAACACCGTGCTCTATAGGCCACTTCGTCAATCGCCAACTGATAAAGCTAATAAGCAGCAGTCATTCCTTCCGCTTTCGATATCTACATCGGTTTGACATTGCTGCAATGCCCACTGTACCACAGTAGTGCCTCGAAAAATCTGCACATCTCGCCGTCCCACGTAATACGCTCAGAATTCTATGCGATAAGCATGAAGTGAAAAGGTGAAAAGGTCGTATTTACGACAATTTGAGCCAAATATGCACAACGTCTTTGAACCTAGTTCTCAGATCACTTGCCGAAATTGCAATTTTTTATCGCATATCAACGACTGTAAGCCTTAAGAGGAGTGCGCTGGACTGAGAAAATTTGTCGGTAATATTAAAGGCAAAACATAAGGCTTTCGCTTCAAATAAAAATATCCACGCATCCTAGCATATCAGGTAAAATGAAAGCAGTGTGGATATTCTGCGCCCCATTACTTACAGCTGTGCATCGGCTCCGCCTCGCCCCGAAAATGAATGAAGCGTTGTGTTTGTGTTTCTTCCCCTGCTTAGCAGATTTCGATGCTGGTTAGTGGATTTAAAGGCATTCATTCCCTTTCCACACGTATAGCGTGATTTTTCAATAGCAAGTAAGCGCATTCAACACTGACCGGAAATCAACTATGAAACGTGTACTTCCCACGAAGCGCCTCCGTGTCCGCCAGCAGCTCTACATTCCAAGCTGCTCAAAACATGTCACCATTGCAATTTCGATTCTCCAATGCAAGAAAATCTTCGCCGAAATCGACAAAATAACGCAGCCTCATGCCCAGGTGGAAGTGCTGACCATTACACACTCCTTGCGGGTTTCCTGTTTCACAACTCAACGACATCTTTTGACCAGCTTCATATGCAAAACAAGCTATCTTCAAGTGACAGCTGCTTTCTACTGACCAACCTTAAATTCATTTCCTGAATGTAAATAAGCACGTGATGCATAAAACCAAGCAGCAGCCTCCCCACAGCCGCTGCAACTAGCAAACGCACAAAATGCCCGATGGCAACCGTGATTTCATGAACGTATTATATCACCAAGCAAACTGACAGATCTGGCAGCGAGTAGAATGGGGTGGAGTGATGAGCTAGAACAATGCGAGAAACATCTTTCCGGATGGCGCTCAAACAGGACGCTGCCTTGATGTTTTCTGCACGGTAGTGGTGTATTTTTTTAAGGTTTTATTCTTTTTCCTCGCCAATTGCAATTTCAACAACAGTACAGTCAACTGCGTTACGATGCACATATACAACAATTAGGGCGCATACGGGTGAGGAGAGGCGATACCAAACAGTGACAACGAAACAACAACAACAAGTAAAATAACCAAGAATAAACAGCGACCAGGGCGAAGGCCATTCTGGTTGAAAGAACCCACCACTGGTGCTTTCTAGAATCTTGTAGTGCATTCACTATCCCTTTCCTTCACCCGAATGCGGAAAAATCCCAATCGGCAAGCAGGAACACTGGGAAGACCATGTGGCCATGCCCTACACAAAATACACGTATTAGACCGTTATAGGCGTGGCCCAACAGAAGCGAGTACTAAGCCACAGAACTATCGACAGCCCAGCGAATTGCGCCAGCTGCTCGAGCATGATGCAGGACGTACCAGAAAAAGAAAACGGCACGTCTGTATTTGCAGGATCACCACCAAGCGACTACTGTTATAGAGAAAACGATGCATTTTGATTTAAACCATCTGCATCCCTGCCCCCTCCCACATTCCTTTCGCATTCCAAGAAAAGATCAACGTCCTCTCCGATTTAGCAGGATCGGTTAACGTGGCTTGGTACGACTGTCACTCAATAATTCACATTACTTAGATAGAATGCGCGGTACAAGTGGTGCGTATTAGAGTGACATTTCTACGAGAAAACAACATACCTCCTCGAAGGCGAGGCAGCAAACATTGAGTCGGGATGTGTCCAACAAAAAACAGATGTGGACCGCGGTCACCAAATCACCGCATATGAAAAATCTGTTTGAAATGTTCGCTAATTCAAGGTCAAGTGACCCACACAGATGAGTCACGAAACAGCGCTAGCAGGTGACTCACTGCTTTTGCTTTTTCCCTCACTTAAAAGAGCGAATGTTGCGACTCACGTTACGTTGCCAACGAATTTTACAACGTAAAACGATCTGCCAGCCAACTCAGCCCTTCCAGCTGATGAAATTCTAAAGTGATACTCCACAGCTTCCAATTATGCCAGTCCGCTCAAAGAAACGTTGCAGACGTGTTCGGCGCTTTAACAAATGTACATGAAAAACCGGCTGATAAACAAGAAATAATGTAGGCCATCTAAATTCACAACATGAGCGAAAAGTAATTCACAACAAGGATAAGAATTTCCAACGTCGGTGCAAAATGAGAAAACCAACTTCCGCATCAACAAAACGAAATGTTTTCTTTGCAAAAACACTATTAAAAAAAAAACGAAACCGCCCGGAGGGCAACTGAACAAAGAAAAGCAAATGTATCAGTGGGCGAGCGTACAGATGAACCTGAAAAGGTTCGCAGCGAACACACACGGGCAAATGAATAATCTGTAGTAATACTGCTACACAACCTAACTGCTTCAGCAACAAATAAGGTTAGTTCCCGCAGCTCCCTCTCAAAATAACAACAGGCTCAGGTGGTTTGCCACACCTCTCAACTGTTTCCCGATGCAATGCTGCAAAAGTACTAACCAATTCGCTCTCGTGGCACGCGAATTTATTTAGATAAGAAAGCAATTCGCATGCACCAAAATCCTCTTATAAAGGACTGAAGCCCGTTATTTTTAGCCACGGCAATCAAAATCGATGCTGGCATCTAATAAGAAAAACATGCGGAAGTGTGTGCTCGTATAAACCTTGCCCGAAACATCCTATCGCTGGCATGCGGCCATTCCAGCCAGGACTGCAACAGCGATACTCTCCTTCTCGGAGAGATCCCTTCGCTCCTCGATTAACGAGTCGATCACGAGATCTTCGTCAGTGAACAATAGTGGGGCTTCCTTGAATGGGGAAATAACATCTCCCCGTGGTTGCGGGCTCAATTCTGAGATCTCAGACAATGACGAGTAGGATTCATCACCATTTAACAGCAGCGGTGAGGAGGCGTTGTCTGGGATAGATGCTGTCGCGCTAGGTGGTGGTGAAAGCCATTGCTGTGGAGCTGCGAGTGGCGTCTGTGGGACGGCAGCTGCCATCTGTTGATGTTGTTGCGTAACCGCGGCAGCAGCTGCCTGTTGCGCAGCGATGAGTTGCTGGGCTAGTGCTGCCTGCTGTGCATGGGCATGCAGCTGCTGAAGGTAAGGTAACATGGCGGTCAGTGCCTGAGGCGATGCATTCCATGGCAATTGTGCTGCAGCTGCGTTTGACTGTATCCCCAGCGTAGCAGCTAAGTTCTGTTGCATACTCAGTGCCGCTGCCACAATAAATGGGTTGGTTGACTGCGTGGCCGCTGCCGTCAATGCGACGGCCGCGCTCGAGAACGCGGCCGATAGTGAAGAGGGCGCAAGTGCTGGTGGAGTGGGCAGCAATTTCGTGTCCACTGACGTCTGTGCTATCCTCTGTCGGTCAGGCATCAGCGAAGGCGACGTCACCGGTCGATGCAAATCCGCTGCCTGAACATTTCACTGTTAAATTGTGTCTGCAACGATGAATCACAATGCGACTGTGCTAACACAAAAGCACAAATAATCACGCTTTAGATGGATTTTGGTCAATACGAACCGCTCGACGGCGACTGCGTTTGCATAGTTGCGTTATCTCATTTGATAAAACACTTCCGAAAATAACGGTTACAGATGCGATATCTATCGCCTTCAATAACAGCGGACGGGTGGCGTGAAAGCGTGGAGTGAGTGACATGTTAAATCCTAAAGGATTAGCTTTCGCAGTGTGATTGCGTTATACGTACACCCATCCCTGCAGGTGCTTTCTTCATGCCTGACCACATCACATTCACGCATGATCGCCTACGAGTGTGTTGAGTGGCGCCTTTCTACGACGCATAACACACACAACTTCTTTATGCGCTTCCATTAATAGACGAGCGAAAGTAGCAGCCACTTCTACTTATGGAAATGTATATTCAATATTACTGTTTGCATGTACGTTTCAAGCTTTTATTTCCCATCACACCAACACACTCAGCTGTAGTCTCTTTGATGCAAACAAGCATCATCCAGCAACCATCTGAAGCAATTGCCTACGCAACTCTGTGAACGTGGGCATGTGTGGAAGAGCGCGAAAACGGGCAAGCGTATTCACCACCACTTCTGATGTGCTCTACAAAGAGACGCCGCATCGAACAAAGGCCTCTTGGCGCGCGAAAACGACACAGATCACCGCTGCTGCTGCGTATGCCTACGCGACGATACACAATGCCTTCTGCCCACCCGCAACGCCGTCAGCTTATCTCAATCTCGCCGGTACACACACACTGCCCCAATACAACAGCTCCTTTCGTTTTCAACTACTCCCAAAAAAAAGAACGCCACTTGAACATCACAGCGAAATGTGACTTTACTGCAAGCATTTCTTCTTGCAAACGCTTGTAAAAATTTCCCCTCTCAAGTATAGCAAAATCGAATCCAGAAGTATGGCATTTACCTGTTGAAAGCCGACAGGAATTTGTGGCGACGAGTTTTGAGATATATCCGTCTTTATCAGCGCACTGCCAACACTGTCGGAGTCCGGAATTACTGCGTTGATTACCATGCCGTTTTCCGAATTGTTTCCCGATTCCGTTACACCTGCAACCACCACAGCTTATAATAATAAGTGGATCACGAATGCACGACAAACGTGGGAAATACCTCACAGCTTTCACTTTCATGTGCTAACAATTTGCAGTGATTAATAGCGAGGTGCATTTCCAGGTGGGCCAACACGCGGACACATCAACAGTGCATTGATATAACTGTACCCTGCTTAACTTTTTCCCAGCACAGCTGTTCGCAGCCATCACAATTCACGTCCGCATCACATAGTATACAACAACTTGCCACAGTTTGGGGGCCATAATAAGTGCCAAATCTGGAGCTCAAGCACAGCCAAAATATTCCGACCACACTAACAAAAGATTCATTCGAAGAATTCAACGAAACAGTTTGTGCCACGACCACCTACAACTCAACTCTCAACCAAAAGACAAAACCTCAACAGGTATTTATAGGTGACTGCGCCATGAACAGGTAATCTACACTGGAAACGTGCACAAAATGAAGTAAGCAATGAAGAACGAAAGTTATTAAACAGTGGATAGGAAAAGCTGAAATCGTCTGAACAGCGCACATAAATTTGCTTGAAACCAATCCAGTAAAGGAAGTATTCCCGTATAGGCACCTTTAATGAACAATAAACAGCCGTATGCAATATCTCCGGCAAAAAAATTAATTATTGCCCGCTTTGGCAATGGCATTTTTATGTGCATTCCTACGCCATACACAGTAAACATCACACACATCCGTAGTAAACACTCATTTGAGGAATTTCCATCGGCAGTCACCGCCTGGGATCCGGAAAAGGGGGTGGGAAAATGAGGATGGGATGGCGTCAAAAGCTAGGCGACCAACTCTGCACAGCTCACGAGCTCGAGGGGCGAACAGTTCTATGTTTTGTAAGACCTTAAAGCCTTTATTTTCAATCAAACGGAAGAGGCCATTTCTTAAACCTATACAGCTTCCACCTCTGAGGCCGTACGATAAAAACCGGCCCTCTTTGAAAGTCTCTCCCAGCAATAGCAGTTCCATCCAACAATGTATGGAAATCAAAGATTCGAGCCCTACATAACGCTCGAGGAAGCCCTGTGCTTTCTTTCGTAAGCAGAACGGCGCCGTGCCTTCGTTCTTGCATTTATGAGGATGCTGATGGAGGAGATAGTGTGCATAAAGGCTTCTTTCGCAGTTTCCCGCTCACTTCCCCATTTCTCTCTCTGTCCTCTCTCCAATACATTATTTATTCAGCAATTCTCGCCTCTGTTTGGAAAAAGGAGCCGTATTACGCACACACCATTCCTCGATATGTGAGAAGAGGGCAAGCTGATTTATCGATCCGACTCCCACTACACCCGACGGCTGCAGATCCTTGAGTGGTATAAGCGGGCAGTGTTTTCAAAAGTTTACAAAGTTGGCACCAACTCACGTTACACGAACGCTTAAGTTCCACTGCTTGAAAATCCCATTTAAGTTCTCACTAATAAGACCACGTCTGCGAATATTCTTAAGAGTCCTAAAGTTGCCTCCAGTACAAGCCTCGTCGTTTTTTGGTGCATTCTGCGTTAGCAGCATAGAACGGTAGCCAGTAGGAACGCAAATGCGACTCGATGTTCACTACTGAGCAGCATCAGTTGGAGTGCATGGGTGTAGTGCAGTAGTGTACCGTCCTCAAACTGTGAAGCGAAATATCTTCAAAAGTGGTGAGTGGGCACGCAAAAAAACGACGGATCACATCGTTAATACGACACCAAGTTTATGCCAAGAACAAACAAAACAACGCCTTAAAAAATGAAAAAACTAGGTTCGTGGCTGCGTGTTCGAGCGAATGCAAAACAAACAGCCGCACTGATGCGAGAGAACAGTGCCGGATGGGCGCGTCGAGTAAAGTGCAAGAACGAAGACAACCTAAGGGCGCCGCCTTCACAATCGGCGGCGATGACGAAACGAGCAGCATGTCAGATGGTGGAAGACGAAGGCAATTGTAAGAAATAGACAGACGTATGGCAACACAGGCAAGCAACATGGACTCGCGTAAGGAACGAGCACAAGCAAGCGTCGCGAGGTACACTCCGTCGTAATTGACAGCCGGCCTGCCACTCAACGGCGAAAGATCTACGGCCCCGTCGTGCGCACTGCCAGAACCCGTTCAATTGCGCACGCAAGTGAGAACCGAATAATCGCGCCGGTCTGCGTTCTTGCAATAGCATCAAGGCATTGAACTCATTCTCGCTTATACTGCACAACTACCACCTCACGCAGTAGTGCATTAGTACCGACTTACCTTTGCGAGGTACGAGCAAAACGCTCACCATGAAAACCCACTAACAGAACGCGAGGTACGACTACTATAGCCAATACTTAAAAAAAAAAGCAAGTGGCTCTTCGTTTATGTGAATAACTACGACAGTCGAGATGCCGTAACAACAGGAAATGCTTTTTCCCAGTTAGGAAAAGCATGGGCGTAAGTGCTGAGGTGTTTAGTGCTCTTACCTGGAGATGTAACATCTCGCTACAGTTCTAGGATGGGTAAAAGGTGAGGATCATCGAATGCAGCCGATGTTCATTTTTGAAACGCAACAAAGTTCACATTTCTCAGCAAATGAGCATCGCTTATTTGCACTAGAAAGCATCTCTCAACACAGCTCCGCCACGCTACAGCCAATATAACCATACGTTACTCTCGGGCACCTGCGGTCAACTGCTGCTATTTGAATGCATTTCATAGGCATGGTAAAAGAACGCATTTGACCAGCTGCGTTATTTCATGCAGCAGCGCGTAGATATATGATCTATCGAAACATTAGCGAATATGGGAGGATCCACCGTAGACCATGAAATGACGCACCTGCCCAAAAGCCGACGTCATCGGACTAGTATTTGCAAATTAAAAAACAAGTAAAACTTATTAGCGAAAACGTCATCTCTCTAAAGAGATGATTGTTGCCTAGCACTCATCAGCAAGATTTTTGACTTCATCTGAATGGTTGCCTACCACATAAAGCACTTGAGAAACATTTCGTGTCGTTCCTCCCCGATGTACAGAAACTTCGGCCCCAAAAAATACCCTCCTAGACTGGAAGAGTATCCACTTGAAGCAGAACCAACATCACCAAAAGCATACCTTTGCACTTCAAATTGATGCTCACTTGGAGGAGGTATGATCAAAGTACCGACGTGATGATAGCTAACGCTCAACTTACCCATCCAACCGAAACAAACCTTATCAACTATTCAGCGACAAATCATCCTAACGTAACCACTAACGCCAAAAATAAATCCAAAAATAAATAACAAGCAACTATAATCGTTTAAATTCCTTTCACCTCTCTCCTATTCCAATTCGTTCCTTCGAACAGAATATGAACATCTGCCACATTACCTTCTCAGAAAAGATAGAGGAGGGAGAAGGGCATATCATTGTTGTGCATAGTTTAAATTCCACCACTGAGCGATAAATTTCTAAAGTGATACTCATAAAAAGCATCTGTAAAAGAAAAAGAGGATCATGTGAAATCAACTTCAATCATGGGAAGTTTAAATACCTCAAAGAACAACTCGAGTGTACTGACAAAATCATCCACTCCCCTTACAAAACAACCAATGCATTCCACGACAATGCTTTTCAACTTTTCACGATCACCCCCAGTGAGCGTCACATCACCTCACGAAGCAAAGCCCAAGTTTTCATATACTCTTTATTGCGGATTGCGCTTCTACCTTAACAGTCATACAATAAAATCATTTCATATGCCGCTCGCATGCTAAATCTTGGAAATAAGCCTCGTCTGCTTTTTGCTCGAGCGACATTAGATGCAGCAGCTCTACATTATTTCAGTTCACTAGATGCAATCTTCGTATACGACTGCTTCTACTAGCCGGTCACACGAGTACAGAAAGATGTTTGTGATGGTCGAGGACTGTACTGCAAGAGGAATTTAAATTGCTTCTTCGATAGCACATGTACCAGTCCAGTCACTTAAGGCTTCCAAGTTTTTTCAGCTAGTAAAGCATTGAGCTGTCCGTTGGTTACCAGCCTATCCCACTTCACTGCAACATTACTAGCGCATTAACAAACAGTCAGTGGAGTATTTGAGTCAGCAATTGAGCACGCATGCCACATTCCACTGCACAATTACAAATAGAGCGAAAAAGCTGACGACATTCATATCTGTAAGCGAGCATAGTATGTTAATATTGGGTCGGCGATCCGTATTATTGATTTGCGGCTTACGACGTAATGCCCACGTGAATTTGTTGCTACTATTTCGAATATTTAACGTGTTGCTCAGAGAATACATGATCGACGCCGGCCGGAACAGGTTTTGATCGACGAATCAATCGATATGGGATGTGCGACGACAAAGAAACAACAAACATAACACGACGGCCAACTGAAAAAGATCACCGAAAAAGAAAGTGTGCACGCGGACGTGGCCGCACACTACACCATACCACCTGCCCGTCGAAAGGACCTTCGAACGCAATGCCCACGTTACTTAGGCGTCTTCACAAAGAATGCACATGTATGCGCGCGTTCAACATGTCCTCAACATCAGAATGCACTCAAGCAATAGCAAATTCTGTACGTTACTAAGCAGCCGCACTCCACAGCGTTGGTTCGCTGTAAGCATTGCTTTTCAAAAGAAAAATTCACGAACAAAATCACGACGAAATCCATGTGTTGTCAAAGGATCAGTCAATAAAGACGAGCACGATTTTGATAAACTCGGAAAGGTAACATCAGTTAATACTCCAATATATCGAAGCCTTTCTGCTTTACTTACCTTCTCTGTATGTGAGGTACTGCGCGAAACACCCAATAGCAACTAAACAGTACGAACTCGAATATAATTCAGTGTAACTAAACTATACCCCGATATTCTAAAGGAGAATTTATTGAAAGCGAACTGGGGATTCCTTTCGAGAATATCATACTTCCACCGCAATCTGTACAGACATTTTCACAAAATGCAATAGAAATGCTGAAGAGAAGTTTCGCAACGACAAGCTAAACGATATATGACTGATCAGCGCAAACAGCGAACATTCACAAACGAAACGCACACTGAAAATTGCACTTTACACTGCAGTACGCAGCAGCGGGAACCACCAGCTGCTATTGATACTGCTCTCGTTATCAACGGCTTGTTCGACTATCAACATTACTCGTTAATCTGATATGGTCCACCAATATAACATATGCTGCATCTAGCCCCATGCTTCCAACCTACCCAGCCAGCAATCTCTCACACATATAATCACAATTCGTCCAAATTGCTAACCTACATTGCGTAAGCGGGGGAAACGAGAAGGACTCGTGCAACATCAGAAGAAGTCGATCGCAATCAGAATCATCCCTTCAAAAAAAAAGGTACTACGTAACCTAGACTGCTCAACAGGATGCACAGCCGCAAATTCTCTCAACCCTTAGTAGAAATCTTGCATACTAGCTTTGTTAAAGACACTGTCAAGCTGCATATCAAAAAAGCAAATCAGCAACTGCAATCGTTCATAATAATTCCGTCATCCTGGTAATGATCCACACTTGAAAGCTAACTTCGAGATCAGCTCTTTCAACAGTACAGTTCAAAACTGCATCGGTTGCCAAGTGTTAAGCTATGCGCAAATTTGGCGATTACAATTTTTCTTCGAAAGTGAGTGATCCAGAAGCAGTGTACTCCCAAATAAGCTATCTTCTGTTTGAAACATTTTAAGGCGAGACCACCATCCAACAGTGAGCAACCCCCCCCC
>JAARMF010002907.1:1420-23616 GCA_022844705.1 Toxascaris leonina
TTTTTTTATTATGTTGTGCTTTTGGGTGGCCTGTTTTCTAATGAATAACGACAGAGACTTTTATGGACCAAACACATTAAATTGTAGCAACGTCTGAAAAAATTCTTTTGTTATATAGCACCACTGCTCTTGGAACAATGTCCTAGTCTTCCATACTTCTTGGATAATTACATTTTTTCTGCACCTTCACAAATCATGCGAAGAGTTTCATGGTACATTACCTATAGCTTTTTCTTCTGCATTATTTAAGGGCACGAACATCCGGCAGCTGGCAATAAAACTCAAGTTCTTTGACTCAAATATGAAGAACTTAAGGGGATAATCAGTGTTTCAACGATATGAAAGGATCAGTTCGATGCACCTCTTAAAAAATTCATCTCATACGCTTCATTCCGCTGCATCAGCATGTGTGTTGGTATTCCCACACTAGTGTGTACACTCGTCCGTGCCAAGCATGACAACTATAAACTTTAAACGTCATGAAGGAGTCCTGGTAAAGCACATTACTTATAACTAATAAATTGTTTTTTCGATGAATAGTTTTAACTTCTCATTCCGCTTTTACAGAATTTCGGTTTATGTGAAGAATGTTTCATCACGCATCGCATGTTATTGAATTCGTTACGCTGATCGCTGTTTCAAATAATTGAGAGCACATGCTATAAGGGCTTACAGAATATTTGCTTTTTGCAACCCCGCCTATTGAACCAGTCGGCTGTCCCAGCGTCAACATTGAGAAACAGTGAAGTGACGCTTGAATGCTTTATTTTTTCACCACTGAGTGTTGTATATATTCCGAACAAAATCCACCCTTTTGAGCGATGAGATCAATTGTCTACCAAAATTGAGTTGCGAATTCCGTTGAAGTGCTAGCGACTCGTACACAAATGCGCGAAGCGGTCATTCACAAAAGTACCTTTTTTTTGAACGTACGTGAATTATTCCGAGCAAGTTCTATTGCCATAATCTTCCGGAAGTACAGAATAATGAATGCCTTCTCACATACTGACCTCGACGAACAGTTCTTTTCATTCCAAAGCGCTCATGACGATCTCACTGGTTCCACCTAATTCATAAAATCTGCGAACTAAATATTGTTTTCAGCTACATTCTTTCAGTTGGTCTTTCACCTGCCCTTCATTTTTGCAGCAGAAAATGTGTTCTCTCGCAAAAATCATCTCACTTTTGTGGTGCTGATAAAATCATGAAGTTCCTATCGCCGTCATTCATGTCTCGCTAGTATTTTATACGTTTTTTTGCAAAAAGTTGTTGACGAGACCGTCACTGTAATTCGTTTTCTTCGCTGAGATTGATTAAAAGTGAAGGGAAAGTGTGATTTCGAGAAATTCGCCTAGAACGGCATTAGTCACTTAAAATCTAGGGGGAGGGGGGGGGGGCATAGTTGCATTCGAAACTGAAATTTCTGCCATTAAAGAATCTTGCAATATAAGTAGCCATACGACGCATCTTACGTCTATCGTTCGCCATACTAAAGAGTCTCGTTTCACACAATGTTGTATGAGTCTTTGTTGATGGGAATGCACAAAGCTTGTAAATAGTTCCTAAGGTTGGAAATGAATCGCTACATTGTCACAACTTGAAGCAAAACATTCGAAGCGTGCGATCGCCTCTGATTTGTTGCAAATGCAACGTCAACTAAACAATGCATCAATAGCATATGCAGTTTTAATGCCTTATCAAGCAATTCAGGTGAGCTGTTATGTCGCATTTGGGATGATCAATCGCATTCAATTGGCGCAAAATATGAGCGAAATGGCGCATCTACTTGCTAAGTGAATAATGATGCGCACGTATTCCCTTATATCTCGCGTGTATTTCGTTGTCGGCTTAGATTTCACTCCCATTTTTTCGCATCACTTGTTTTCATTTCTCACTGACCACATGGGAACATCATTTCGAATTTTCCTCTTAGCTTATTTAGTAACTCACTAATAACTCAAAAAACAACTAACTTATCCAACTCACTAAGCAATATTATTCATTATTATCGATGCATTCTTATTGTGGCATCCACTTTTTTTGATAGGAAGACTGTGGATAATGCCAGAAAACATGTGGCTGAAAATTTATTTGTATATAATCACTAGTCGATGAACTATGCAGCATCATAGCAAATAGGGGACGGCTGCAGCAGTGGTGAAACTATCTTCAAAAGGTTTTCATCAATGTGGTTCAATTTGCGAATTGGCTATACGCCAGTAATGAATTTCTATCGAGTGCCAGTTTTTAATCAAGGTGCATAATGGTTGGTATTGCGGCGGTCATCAGCCGGCTGAAGCATTGCTGTCGTTGTCGCTTTCATTTCCGAAAGCTTTGCGCGACATTTGGGAAGTCATTAAGAGAGTAGTGCTAGAACGAAATTGTCTAGTCAAGATTATTAATTAGACGGAATTATATCATTCAACAGGAATTGTATCACACGGTAATTCTAGTAGACAGAAATTGAATCGAATTAAAACAAGAAAGTGTAAAAAACTTTTTATGATCAACTCCAGGTCGGACCGCAGTAATCTCCTTTAGTTCGGTAGCTAAAAAGAAACTCGGTGGGAGACGCTCGTAACTTAATGTGCGCAACCACCCTCGTGGCGTACAAGACGGACCATTTTGATTTCGAGGTTAGTCGGCTTAGATGGATGTATAGGAAATGTGTTCCCCTTTGAGGTGTATCACAACATCAATGATGTCAAATGCTATCCAAAAGCATTAGCCGTTAAAGAACGTCTCAATTAAATTCCCACTGAATGCATTTGCACTACACGCGAAAGAACGTTCACCTGCTAAACCACTTTACTTCGCTATTTTCATTATTATAATATAATGCATAATACTTTTGTTTACCATTTCCCGTTGTGGCTTTGCCCAGAGTCATATCAGTCTTAACATCATTTGCATTAATTATCTCTTCTTCATAACCTGTGATGAACCTTTTTTTTGGTTTGCAACATTTTCTTCTATACGTATACCGCGACTTCCTCAATTCATAGCAAAGAATATTTCGAACCCTCCTTCTGTGTTATATGTTGTAACTCTACAATGTATACTCTATCCTCATTCCTCTCATCCTTTGTCTTATGCGATTATTCATATTTACCCCATTCAGTCTCCTCAAATGCTTAACAATGAACACTATGACAGATTCCGGCAATCATTATCTTCATTTCGTTGTTTTGATGAAAGTTTCAATTGGACTTTCAAAATACTAGATCTAGACTCAACATCTACCTTATTCGTTCGCAGTAGCGCCAACAGTAAGCAGAACGCTGCATTCCTTTACTCTGTTTTATTTTGCTACTGTTTTCCGTTTTGGTGCGACCCGTCTAATATATGTCTAGCGTTCCATTCTGTTATGAGATGCACGTCTTTAGTTGTAGAGGTGGCGCATATGTCGCTAAACTTCACAAAGGTTCAAGGACGAGTTGAAACAGGAACACATACCATTTGCATAGTGGTTTATTCCTTTCCTCCCCACTCCTTTTTCCCTGGTTACGCAATTTGGAAGTTCTCTGTTGTCATAAATTTGCTGTTATCAATTTTTTTTACTAATTCACCAACCCGTCTCTTTAGGTTTCAATTTTGGCGGCTAAATTTGCGCAAACTGCTTATGAGCGACGCATATTGTAAGGGTCATATCTTCGAAGATTTTTCACAGTTGGCCATTCACCACTGCATCACATGGTGGGGAAGCTTGAATATTTGTCCACGTTAATTGTTAAAGACTTCAAAAGTATATAAGAAAATTTGCTGCTCATAAAAAATTAGCGCCTTCAGAACTTTTATAATTCAGTCCAAAAGTTCACTTCGCTTTAAGTTTGCCTTTCCTGGATGCAACATTCCTTCCAAATAATTTTTGCTCAAGTACATAGTCATTAACTTCCGAGCGTCTGGATTGCTCTGATTCAAACTCAGATCATAATGAGTATTCGACACATCGGTTACTATGAGTATATTTATTAACCTCTGAGATATAGCTGAAGCTTTCCATGGCCATGGACCCAAGCAAAGAGGAGGTACCAACGAAATCAAAAGTTCTAGCTGAGCACTCGTTTGGCAAGCGGGAAGTCATGGTTTCACCCCTGTTTTCATCGGTCAGCAAACAGTTTTCTTATGATTGTTAGTTATGATGGGTTTCAGGCATGTCCATTCTTTTGCTGTTGTTCAAAAGACGTCAGTCTTCTTCAAATCGTATTATTGAGCAGTAAACGATGGTTGATCTAGGAGCATGGGATTTGCGTTGTTGAGTGGTATGTTCAGTGTGCATCGATCACATTACAGAGCATCTGATCTATTGAGTTCGTCACTTTTTCAACTGCAAGACAAATTTTTCCATATAGCGACTGTGAGTTGCAAAGCAACTGTGATAAGCATTTAGATTGAATGCACCTGCAGGTCAACGTTCTTTGAACTCCAACCAAACAGCGTTCTTCGAAACATTTTGCACAATGCTTTTGCGTATTTATTATTGTTAGCTTTATGGATCAGTAGCCATCATAATGCCGTTTATATGTTTTTTGGAGGCGGTGTAGTAAATAAAGTGGACGTAGCTGGAGTTAGTGCAGACCGTCGTAATACTTTCGGTCGACTTCGTATGATTCACGTTGCTTTTCAGCTTACTGCGGGCCTTGGGTCTTATCTGTCATATGCGCCCCCAAATAGCAGTAGTTCACACCATATGATATGTCAACTCCTTTAGTTGCTTAGCAGATCATTAGCTTACTGCATGAAGCACCCAACTCATCAGCAATATGAGGGCGCATCTATTTCTAAGGTGAGATAAAAGAAATTTGTTGCTGGCGCAATTTCATTTGGTTAACCGAAAAGAAATTTTGTCGTGGCGAGCGTTTATCCCTTAAGAAGCGTTTCGTTCATAATGCGCATTCGCTAAAGCTGCTTTAACACAGCGCTATAATCCTGGAAGGCTTCTTCCTATGTAAAAGTGTTGTTTGCTTCCTGTTTTTCACTGAAATGCAGACATCATAGTTACAAAGTCACGAAATGTTTTCGTCGTTTAGAGAGCGATGCAGCACAAGGTACATATGTACAGTTTACGTCTTTTTTTTTTTCATCAACCAATCGAGCATCTTCATTCAATAGTGCTCATTCATGTATGATTTATAAATCGAATGCTTTTTATGAATATTCAGAAAAGTGACAACCTTCGGCAATCTAATGAGCTCACAGCAGTAATTGCTTGATGAATGCAATTTACTAGAAATTTCTTTCTGCAGCATAATTTTTCCGCTGCGGTAATAATCCACGAAAAGACGAATGAAAGTGACAAAAATTTTCGCAGCTTTTCAATATAGTTTCACTGCAAAAAGCGACACTTTGATAGTATATGAAAATGAGCAAAATAAAATTAGCCGCTTTGGTCGAGAGTAATAGCGATAACAATTCGAATGCAATTTGTCGAGGTTGTAGACAAGGTAAACATAATGTGCGCCTGATCGATGAGAGTATGTGTGCTATTTCCATAGCGTCACATTTGGCGACTTTTTTCGTCACGTTGGTTTTTATATGAGAACGTTTCGTAGCAGAAATACATGTTTCACTTTTTTCTGGCGTTTTCTTTTATCTAGTTGTTTTTTGCGTTTTGAGTATTACTTTTCAGCCGAAGCGTTATACTTGGTTCGAGGTGTGAGAGTTCCAACTTGGCCATGTTTAGAAGTGATGAAATTTAAAAAACAGCGGAAGTGAAAGCAATGTCTGTTGTTCGAGCAATCGATCGTTAATCTTTAAAGAACGGGTATCCCCGTCGAGGTATGACAGCAAAGTATCCGCCATTAAACGAAGTCAGGCTCACTCAGAATCTACAAGTTGGAATGTAGAAGTGAAAATTTTCGACCGTTTTATTGGTGGTTTCAGGTTTTGAGTGGAATGCACCAGCACGCCTTTTAATGGATAATGTCATATTGAGAAGTTTGCTACGTTTTCGAAAAATTTCACCTCCTTCACTAAGAATTCCCACATTTTGAAGCGTTGTACCGGAAATCCACGATCAGAAAAGGACCCATGGTGGATAGTTCTAGTGTGACAGATTTAGCATTAGATCGAAACCCATAGTCTAATCTCTCCCCTACCATAAATTTCGTGAAAGTTACGGTATGTGATCTCCAAAAATGTGTGTTTAGCAAGATTTAATCTCATGTGAGAGGGAGAATTTTGTTTTTTTGCGGCGAGGTTTTATCTTGTGGACCGCCCAGTTATAACGTATTAACATCTGTGGAATGCAATGGGGTTTTATTATTTGCTAAGTGAGCAAAATTCACGCTACAGAAACATTTAGATTGGCTTCATTTTGGGCATTTTCGTCTTATTGTATGGAATTTTGAAAAGTCGGCCGATTTGTACGACTCTAATTAACGCTTTTAGGGTGATAACACAGCAGCGCGTTGCTTCACCGAATGTTGCTCCTTTAATGCTGTGTTGTATTTACTGCATTGCATTTTTAGTTGCTCATAAAAATAAACTTATTGGCTAGTGTTTGCTGCCAGAATAATTATATTGGTTAGTCCGATAAAAACTGTCCGAAGGCAGTGGAACTTCGTGCTGTTGTGTGAAGTTTGACGCGTAGGAGATTGGGAAGGATCGAAAGTATTGAAAAAAATCGGAGCGGATGTGCAGTAAAGAACGTTTATGTGTCGCTTGAAGCATAGAAATGCAAAAGTAAATTACACATTTTTAGCTCTTCAATACTGTGTTGTTTTCTTGGCTCTTAGGTTCTGCAGTGCCATTTAGCACCTGTTTTTTCTCGGATGTGCACAAAGCGTGAGAGTCGCTCTGATCTCCGAGGCGAAGCATTTTTTTCCCGTATTGTCATTCACGAGCAGTTTAAACTCATTAACACAACTCATTTGATGACAGATAACGAGCTCCTTTAAAACTTGGAGCCCGAAATCATCTGTAAAAAGTGTTTCAATAAGTGAAGAATCACGTTTATTTCTAACACAATCGTTATCCACCTAACAATATATTTGAGTGAATCGTTGCAGAAATGTGCACTTCGGTATTGTTTCAAAGATTTGAGCCTCATTTAATGGAAATAAATGAATTTGTACATGGCAATGCTGGTTTTCATTTGTTACGATTGCAAAAGAAAATCCAACCATTGTTGAGGATATTTGTATGTTCTTTATATACGTGATACTCGTTCAAGTGACATCATGATCGGACACTCAGTTATAACGTTCGTTGCAAACTTTTATTTGTCTTTCCACCTTGAGCACTTTCTTTTGATCGTTGAAGTAGTGGGGAAACGCTTAACGAGAAGTGCGTTTTGGTACTTTTACGGTAGTAGACTCGCTTGTTTAACTTGCAACTTTTTGGGGGGCATATTCAACGAACGAACAATAAATGTGTTTATTTTTCTATAGCAAATGATCTACTAGGATTGAATGATGTATCGTCGCTTACATTATGCTGTCAAACAGTGGGAATTTTTTATTTTTAATCACGCAAACAAAAGAATTGAAGATGAAAAATAAATGGGAGAAAAGCGCACATCTAGGTTGACCTAAATGAGCTATTTCTCACCTGACATCTAAGGTAAGAGAGTATGCTAATGGTATGCAGTATGCATTGCTTGATGCTTCCACACGGAAAAGAAACCAGACAATAAGCTCAGAATAAAGTTTGCGGCAATAAAAGGTGGAAGCGGCACTCACGGTCAACGGAAAATATGTTGAAGATGCCTAGATAAATAGTAATTCGTGGTTTTGCAGCTTTTGGCAGGTTAAATTTGCTTGAATTCGAAGAATTTGCCACGGAATGATGCTCAAAGATTACTCTTAACACTCCTCACCTGTATTTCTGCGTGTCACCTGTAAGCTATAGAATGTTCAGTTTGAGTGTACTTGGAGTTGTGCCCTAAAAAGTGAAAAAGTGAACGATTTGAAATTTTTCTTGCGAAATGTTGTTGAGTATACTTTGCGAGCATTCAGAGCGTTTGCTTGAAAGTTTATCTTGATGAAAAAACGAATACTCGAGGTCCAAAGGGTTGGAGTGAGCATCGTCGCTTCGCCGGCTGCCTTCAGATTTCATTAGAATAAATGTCTTCGAATGTGTTCGGCCACTCAAGGGCGCTTTCATTAAACGACAGCACTTGGGCCCGCACAGCGAGCATTACCGAATTCCACCGTTGTTGCCATCCAGAATTCGTGCGTTCCAACTTCACTTCACAACCTATTCATTGGTGCAGTCCTTCACTTCGCGCTTTCTGGCTAATTCACTGGGATCACTAGGATTAATCGGATGTGCCATTTCCTCACGTGAACTTAAATAATTGACGGTTTCCTGAAGAGTGATGAACTTTTGTCAGCAGGCTGTGTCCAAGTAAGATTTAAAAGTTGGGCAGAGCTACGGCATTGGTGATATATAGAATCCTTTTAGTTTTCTTGGACTCCACGCGCTTGTTTGTTAGCGCTGTCTTTCTCTGCTGCTGATTGAGCTAGTTTAACTTAACGTTGTGCGTACAAACGAGGGTTTGGAATGCCTTGTCCGAAAAGTCATGATCTCAGCTCGTTTTTCTTGGGCAAGCCATCGACCGTCGAAAACGTAATCACCGAAAATATTCTCGCTGTTATTTCGTGATTATTGAAATACAAATATGATTATGTCATAGGCTCCAGTAGCCGTTCTCTGCTTTGTGAAATCTGATCAGAATGAAGAAGATATAACTAGCGTGACAAAGCGGAAGTTTTCGCGCAGCTATGCTGGGAACGCGTATGTAACAATGGAATTATCGTAGACTTGGGAAAGATATTGCAAAAATATAGAGGCAATAGGTGTGTAGCATCATGGTGCTACCTTCCTTTTCAGTGGGCCATTAGGTACATTTTAGAACCTTTAAAAATATACGCAGCTTTAGCGGCAGCTCGATTCGCTGTTTAAATTTATGATGTTTGATATTGAAAGCACTCTTCTTATAGTTCCCCAGAGAAATTAGCCGAACGCCGGAAACTGAACGAACATTATATAAGCGCTTTGAACGATACGCACTGGGATTTAAGGTACATGTAAGCTGACAAAGTGCAGTCATAGCAATTTCAGAAATTACATACATTTATCAAGAAAACATTTGTTTACTTTTCCGTTTTTTTAGCTCAAAATGCTTCATTGCACCATGAAGACAAATATGAAATATGGGATTGAGAAGCGATGTGACAATTGCGCTTTAAAATCGAAAAGAGATCTAGGAAGCGGCACTGTGCTCTCATCTACGGAAATTTCATCGAAACGCACTACAATGGAAGTGATAGCAGTCTAAAGCGAAAAAGACGTTGTCGATGTTTGTTTATCAGTCACGAAGATTTGCCTGTGCGGTGTGTCTTGTTCAAGTGTACGCTTTGTACGTGTATCGTAGAAATTTCACAAGAATAGCGAACCGTGCAATTATATTTTCCGCAATTTTTCGATAGGTCTTCTAGTACACACTGCATGTGTGGGCAAGGCGAAGAAAAGTTGTGGAGAGAGGGGGAGGGAGGGAGGGGGGCGGGAATGAGGTCTTGCCAAGGAATGCATGGAATTCGTTGCAACAAACTCACCGGATCTAAGAAATGCGACTCCAGAAAGCTTGAGTATATGCTGTCTTCAAAAGTCGTGTACAACAGCAGCACATTATGCAACCTGAGGGAGCAATTGTTCATCTCCTTTCTGAGGGTGTGATGAATTTGGTGCAGTGAATTTTACAAGTTGCCCTAATTGAAGCGACGTTCACTCCAAGTAAACAATATAAACAAGAATGTTGCAGAATTCACCCGGTCGGGCGGGTTCAGACACGCCATTTCGTTTCCAGTGTTCAGTCCGAGCGACTAGTATGGCGGATGGGCGGTGATTAAAAATTTCTTCGATGAGAACTTGACCACGTCCCGGCTGATGTGCAGTTGGTGGCGCTCAAAATGGACTGATCAAACCATTTCTAGTGGGCACGTAGAAATAATGTAGCAGTCGTTCAAAACAGTCAGAATGCTAAACCTGGTGCCGTAGATGCTCGGCGAACTGGTATGTGAACATTGTAGGATGATAGCAGTATCAGTTTCTGCATGATGTAATGTAATCTTTTTGCGGAGTCAGGTGCACTAAAAACATCTATTAGATACACTGCTCCGCTGTTATTGCACTTGATAAAATAATCCTTCTTCAGGCAGTCAGTGAGAACTGTTTTTGCGGGAAGGTGTTTAAATTTAACTAAATCAGCTCGGCCTTTTTGTGAACGAGGAATTCTCTTTTACGCTTCGCAGCACATCTACTGCATACACTTGCTGTCTAACTGCACGCGATGGCTCTTTCTTGCACGTTCTCTAGCATTACTGCATGCCTTTGTCCACAGTATCGCGTTTCTGTTGCCAAAGAAACTGCACCTCTACAGTATACGTCGTCTAATTTTATGGCCTTTCAAGAACTGCTAGTTTCGGGTCTTTTTGCAGTCCAGTTTGCATGCTAATTATGTGCCTCGACACTTGCACATGCAAAGAGCTGTAACACCATAGCCACGTGGTGATTTTTTCGATAGAATTTGGGTGAATAGCGCAGTTTCACAATAAAATTACAAGAAGTTCATGTCTATAAAATAACTAGAAGGCATCGGTAATCGCTAGGATGAATACCGCGACACTTCTGTCAAGAAATGTGGCTTGGTTATTGAGGAAAAAACAATAGCATCTCGGTTTTGAGAGTTTTCGCATGAAAGGCAAACCTAAAACCTGTGGGGTGAACACAGAGTTGGTACTCCGGATTTGGCGTAAATCTTAAACAGTTGTTGCTCTGTGTGGACCATAGAAAGTGCATATTAAGCAGTATTGAGTGCAAACCCTAATTATATATTTTGCTCTTCTTATTTTCTAGCAAATGCGCCTACAAAAATTAACCAGAGTCCTGTCTCTATTTCTAAACACTGACTTCATTCCTCTGGGTAGATAAGCAGTTTAAACCGTCTTTTCAGGAATGAGAATCCTTGAAACTATCTTCATGAAATATTTGCTGGGAAAATGTTGTTCCGTCGATGCAAAAGTTACGCAGTGAAATGTGAATTTGATAAAAAGTTCATTGTCATCAGCTTCGCTTCCCATTACAATCACATATGACGACGTTGTGTCAGTCAAAGGCACTTTATTTTGCTTCGACATTTGCTTTTCCTTCGAAAAACATTCTGCAAGTAGTGCTTAGCCAGCCTAGAAACTGGTCGTATCTTACGGCATCTTGCGGTACGGTACTGCCACGGTATTTTACCGTAGCGGTATTGTACTGTTGGTTTCTAGTGCTCATGTGACCAACGTTTCAAGTAAAAACTGCAGCTAATGCACATAAAAAAATTTCTATTAGTCCATGCTGCGTCAGCATAACAGATGTTCGTCTTGCGTGATTTGCTAAACTATGTTATTAAAAGTTATTCATATTCTCATACAGTTTTGTCTATATAGGGATTCATGAAAGGTGGAAAATGGTCATTTTTAGTGCTGATGGATTAGTGTTGATCTGTAATAGTAATGTCAGCTTGAGGCGATCACGGTTTGAAGTCGAGAAGAAATCTATCTGAATAGCCATTTCATCCCTTCAACGCCCTTATGGTTTGATCCTTAGTTGAGGTCGTCACTAACCATTCATGCATCACAAATGGTCACCGTAAAACTCTAGGGACAGATTAATATATTCCATTGTCAAGCAGTTCTTAACATCAGAATGAGGATTGTGTGGTCACAAAATGCCCATTTAGGATAAGTACCGTTTTTTCGCTGCAAGTAGTCAGGCGGCCAAGAATGTTAGATTTCAGCTCAAAGTTCTACCACATTCCGAAAGAGCCTGTTAGGCATGTTACGGTTGAAATTTATCTATTTGCAAAAGTTTTGCATAAAACTTGGTGGTTGTTTCTAAAGCACTATAAATGTCCTACTCACTACCATACGTTTCCGCGTTAGACGCAGCGACCTCTTATGCTGTCTATCCACAAAACATGCCACAGGTGTACATAAGCAGGAACCTACTAAAAAACGTACTACGATGAACTGAAATTTTGGCCCTAAGTCTGCGTACTCCTTACCACTTTTGACTCAAACAACAGACAATCTTTGTCCATTCAGAACGAAATCCACAAAACCTGAGGTTTGCGGTGCCCAAAATCCAATGCGCCATTATGCGTCTGAGGAGATAAAAAGAAAGTTTAAGGCATAAATTTTATGCAAGATTGGGTTCTTTAGGGAACAGTCCAGATGAAATCACCTAGAAACACATTTTTGGCCATTTCATGTCTTAAACAAAGCTGAACGCTTACTGAATAATAAAAATGATGAATGTGCTTTCGCTGTGTCGCTACGTTCGACATTTCGCATTTAATTCCTAATTTGTGCTAAAGGAAACTTCGAAGTACAATAAGAAAGGGCGCATAGAAGTTTTGACCAAGAAGAATTCCAGCCAGATTTTTCTGAAAATGGGTGGGCACGTATGGGGGGTTGTTTATGTGCAATCTTTGCGTGTGCTAAGTGTTGCCGATGTAGACGAATTTTTCATTGTTCCCGGCTATCAGTTATAAGCTTGAAGTTCATCAAGCGATGCGTTGTAGTAATGCTACTTTGATAGTATCCAAGGATTTGTAATGCTCTATGCTGGAGGTTGAAGGTAGAAGTTTCGTAAACAGGATTTCTCGACTTCGTCTGAGGATGGAGAGAGACGACGACAGGAAAGTTGATGTCCGAATTTTGTAGATTTTAAGTTCATCGAAGGCATGCCTTTATAACACTCAAGTGGTACTCTATCACTGTCGAAGTTTAATCCGAAGAATTTTCCTTCTGTTTGATAGTTTGAATGCTTCTGTTTACTACTTTTTGCGTTTTTTATCCCTCTCGTATATTTTAGATCAATCCCTTTATCTGAAATGTCGCAACACAGTTCTCCGATGGCAAAAGTCGTGATTTTTTGCAAGTGGTGATTAGGCAAGAATTCATGTAATGAGGGTAAATTTGAGGTACTTTTGCAAACGTATGTATGCTTTTTTGTTATTTTTCATTAGCAGAGAGTTTATTTTTAATCCGCTTCTGCGTGCAAATGGTTGCCTTTCATTGGATGCTTACTGGGCAAATATATAACTTTTTTGATCATACTGAAAAGATATACGGCCAAACGTAATGAATGTTAACGGTAGTTATAATGGGAATTTTATGGTACTTCGCTATTTTTGTTGATAGCGCGACTGAGAGCTGAAATTTGTTGGTGGATAATATTTCAAAATGAAGCGCATATTTTAATCGCATTGCCTTCTATGGAGCGATGTTTAGATTTACGAGGGAAACTGCCGCATTGAAGTCATTGAATTTATTGTCAGTTACGCTTTCATGGAAGCGCTTTAATGGCTTGCATCTGCAAATTTCGCTACTCATCCATATGAATCAGACATTCCACTGCATTTCAGCTAAGAACGTTTGTTCCTCAAAACATTATTTTGCAAATTCCCTCTGTGTACCTGAAGCATTTGCTTTCGTTTCGCACATTTTTTCGTCGATCAGCAAATAACAAAGTGCAGCGGTTTGCAAGAATGTTTGCAAAAAGCATGCCTTTTGCCCGTATGGAAATTTGTGTCACCATATCTCGGTGTGCTTGTGGATCAAGATTTTTGACGACTATGAATTTAATTTCATTATAACTAAGTGTAGCTTTTTTGAAATGTTAATCTTGAGCATAAACTCCAACATTTCGCTTTCGGATCCTTGCCAAATGAAGCACTTATTGTTGGTCACTAGCGCCTAAAAGTCCTCTGCAGATTTGGAAGAATTATATTTAGCAAAACTTTAACCATCTCGCTGAAAAACGTTTCGTTCTGACGTAACAAAAGCTTTCGCAGTGATAAACAATGTGCGTTAGCAGATAAGAAGTGTTCGCATTGAAGTTATGCATAGCTGAAAACCACTGCGTCTTGTAAATCAGTACTCCTCTCATACTGCTATTTACTCATAAGAATAATGTGACAGATTGCGCTGATCGAGTGCATCTGCTAATTTCTTCAGGTGGGATATCTTGAAAAAGAAAATAACGGTTGAAAGCCCAACGGACCAGCTTGCCGCATTGTGCTGTGCTAAGGGAGAGCTATGGAAACATGGGATGGATTGGGACTTTGGCTTGGTAGCAAGTAAGTTGAGAGCAGTCTCATGTTTTGAAAAATTGACTCAACGCTCACTCAAGTGCCTGCTATGAAGCGATTTTAATTTACAAGAGAGCTTGCACTTTCAAATTAACACTATAAAGGAGTCAGCATTTGAAACGCGCAAGAGGCGTTTTGCGGCCGCGAGCCGACACACCGCTCTTCCTTACTTTTGTGCTTCTCCTCGTTCTACACCCTTCTTCCTCTCATCGAAGCTTCTCCTTCGACAGCCTTTAAAATGTTCGAAATATTTTGAGAGAACCAAGCACGGCTTGTTGCTGATTTTCAAGAAACTGATCACATCCACTGCCTCATTCTATCTAGCAGCACGTAATAATTTATTATCTTTGTAAAAATATGCGGTCCGCTTCACAATATTTATGATTACTGAAGAGTTAGCGCAAAAGACAAATAGCACGTCAATTCATTTTTGATCCTAAGGCTTCTCGCAGTTTTTCACATAGCCCATAATGTTTCGAGAAAACAGGAAAATCGTTTGTGTTTGGTGTTATTACAGCCTCTCCATAAACCTTCGTTCTCAGTGCTATGATTCGAGGTACTATTCCATTCGCAGGTGGGCAACATCCTTTCCTTCCTTCACCTTTTCAATTAGGCGCATGCTTTGGAAATTTCAACAGGCGAACCGCAGTAATGTGCCAACAAGCGTGGAAAAAATTTAGATCTTAAGCCCTTTGAAAAAAAAAAAACTTTCGAGGACGCAACGATTTGGCTCCTCTTGGTGGCTCCCTTTCATTCAAACTGCTCGCCTTATTTTTGCCCATCATTTGAAAATCGCCAAAACAGGATTATTTCGGACTGTCACAGTCTCAAAAGTGGTCTCCGATAGGATGTCAAATAATAGGCCGCAATATTTAGCAAATCGCGAATTTCAGGAGGAACTGGTTGACCACTAGTTATTGAACGAAGATAATGGTCTGACAAATTTTCTAGGATTGAAAGAGGAGAGAGGTGAATTTCGTCGATATGTGATTGCAATTATAGTTCGAGAAACTTGCAAGTGGAATCAGTCAGCGAGCCCATCGGAATATTTTCTCCGGCAGTGGTATATTTTGCATAAAAAAACGAATCATGCGCTTTAATTGTGAGAAATTTCGCACTGTCTCATTGTCTTTTACCGCAAAATTTTACCGCAAACTAAAAGCAAACTTCATCAAAGAAAAAAAAGAAAATTTGCACGCGTGATTGATATGAAAACGTAAATGAAGAGCACGTTTTTGAGTGTTTGTTATGGTGTTTTTACAATTTTGATGGGAAACGTTGTTTGATCAGCGCAGTTTTCAGATTTCATAAAACAGCTCGGCGTCAAACGGAAACATAAAAGTATGCGCAGCCGTTCAATTCGTAATCGAGCATTATGCATGAGATGAATGGTGAAAATATCAGTCGCCGTCGACAATCACTACAACCCGCATGGATCTTGTTGCCCCTCCTAGAACCGATTCACGTTTTTAAATTCCAAAGAACAAACATTCTTATCTTACTCTATCGTTCTATTCGTTTCCTTTAAAACAGAGTATCTTCAAACGAAATCCTCTTATTTATTCATAAGAAAGTTATGCTGCATTTCACTGTATTCATTCACAAGCTATGAAAAATTGAATAACGTATCTTTGACAGCCTTTCATTAAGGTAACTTAAAATCTCATGCAGGTGTGAAACTTAATAGAACAACGATCTGCTATACAGCGTTCTTATTTTTAGATTGTTCGAGCAACATTGCGTTAGGTGTTCAGAATTTTTTTGCCCGTTTGCATTGGTTTATCAATATATAGCTGCATTACATTCCCCAGGTATGAAAACAGCTCGCAAGGGAAATATTAATACGTTTTTTTTGTTTTTTCTTCATGTCCAGCTGTCTATCTAGTTAATTCACTCGATGGATTCGTTTGAGGCATATTTTATTGGTGATAGGTTTAGTGAAACGGAAAGAAAAGCACATGTTGCGTCGATCTTTGACGGTTTCCTTGAATGCCTAACATTTCTGACAAAATAGGTGTCATCAAAATTTATTCAGATTTGATGCCTCTAGGGGATATTTGAAACCAGAAAAAGCATAATTCTCGAAACTCCTTTTTTTCTTTCGAAGTCGAGAAAATATAGTTGAAGAAAAGTCATTAAAACCTTCGAACGTAAAAGTTCAGTTGAATGCCCAGTAGTGAATGTGTCGGCCGCCAATGGTGGACGAACTGAGCTTTCGTGCTCCACAAAAAGCGATCATCAGTTATGTATGAATTACTGATTGCTGTCTGAGAGATCACTCAGCATGCGAACGATGTATGCATCGTTGAACATTTCTTCCGTTTACTTTCTACTATGCTCCGCCTCTTACTCATCTGCTCAGGAATTAGTGAAGAATATGAATAACTACTGAATTCCTTAGCGCGATGAGAGAAAAATATTTGTGTTCATTCTTTACTGTCTTCGTTGGTTATTTCTGATTTGACGTTACCGTTTCAAAAATGCTCTATCATGGCTCGCACTTGTGATAGGTTTTGTACCATCGCGAAAATTATCGCAGTCGTCGGTGATCAGATTTCGAGTGCCTTAAGGCGTATGCAGCATTTCTAGCCTTCTTGTTTTCAGTATTCACTGTGTGCAGCAATGAGTTTGCATCTTTGCGTGATTTATCTGCTCAATGGTGGCCAGAACAGATTTTTGTCCGGAATAGGCTGTTATCGAAGCAAAAATGATCATAACCGAAAAGATAATTTGTCCGCTCATGTGGGATCAATTATTATAGAGGGTATGAGCTTGACGCGGTTCCTAATTTCTCACCATCTGACAAGCTTACCGCACAGACACACATACAGACACATTGCACAAATACATACACAAACATGCACACAAATCGATCACTTTAGCGCAGTATGCAATTCAATTTTGAGCGCAATGTTCCTTAATTAAGGTCATTTCATTGAAATTCCGTACGCACGCGCCTCAGAACGAAGAGCGCAGAAGTGAGTGCTCGCGCCTCTGTGCCACCCAACTCAGAAATCACCATCAGCCGGTTGTATATTCGCCCACCGCACAGCTCTTTCATATTTTATCTACGAACTGAACGCATTTTTTTGTCTCGAGCGTACGTAAGCAACGCGCGAAACTCTCGTGATTTCTGCTCTTTGGATGGGAGAGAGCGTGAGTGGAATGCGACGAAACGATACAGAGGGATGTGTGCGAAAAGAATAAGTGGGTATAAGGATCACATAGGTAACATCATTGTTATTTGAATGCTGCCATTCTGTTGTTTTCAGAGTAATCGCACTACACAATTTTGTGTTCTTCTTCTTAGGCAATGCGAACCTTCAAGGTCTTGGTCCAAAGTTGTACTCAGATTGCAAGATGAAGACGATATTACACAGAGGTGAAACACAACATTATCTTCAAAATATGAGCGATGAGGACATTACTGATGTACGATGGGACCTAGTGTCCAGCTTATCTGATGTCCATTTGCGAAGTATTTTATAGAGAATTACTCTTCTCTTTTCCATCGAATTATTGTCCTTTTTTATGCCTAGAAATAGTCCAGTTAACCTGCGCAATGTTTTGCCTCTAGATAGCAGATGAAAACACGATTACGAATGATGACAGAAATCCTATAAATATTCAACGAGAATCGAAAGTCACTAAAAGAGAAAAGAGAATCAAATACACTTTCGGAAGTAAAATTACCTGAAGGTGATAGAATTCAAGCCAAAACCCCGGTTTTTCTGGTAGCTTAATTATGTAATGGTAGCGAATATGGCAATCAGTCGGAGTGTGAAATCCGTTGACGTTTTTTGAAGTATTACTTATCGAAGGAGGAAGAGTCATAGTTCATGGAATCCACACGCTGTCGGTGTATCTGATTGAGTTATTCGAATTTCAATATGTTCAGCTAGCGAATTTCTTTCCTACTGTTTATGAGAATGTTGGCGGAGACTAGAGGAATAGTGCTGGCAAGCAAGGGAAAGGAAAGAGTGGGGGTTGCAGTGCATCGTTACAACGGTCTCGTACTTCTGGGATTCTGTAGACACTTTTTACCATCTAAGTTCGACAACCACTCATTATGAATATCGCTGAAGGAATTTTCAGATGCTACCTGATTCAGTCTGTTGGCCTCTAAGATTCTTTAGGCAAGAGAGTCTGCAACGATTTCAGCAATAATCGCCCGTTCCTAGAGGAGCGCTAAACGCCCTTTCTTTATCCTCGCTTTTCTTTCGAAATTCTTGGCTGCGTTGTTACTGTTATGACGTATCTCGCAATGTGGTTGCATACATGAAGGCAATAAGCAATTGTTTTTATGGTCCATTTTGTGTTATGACAGCATGTGTTCAATGTTTTAGAAGTCTGATGGCTGATGTTGATTCCGAAGGCGACATTAAACTTGGTGAGCAGTGATGTTGAACTGCTGTGATGGATTTAATTTAAATGAAGAAATCCATTAAGGCAAACGTATTAGCAGTGACCACAGGACGCATTCCTCAAACAACCAATAATACAATGCGGCTGCATTAAAAGATCAGAAATCAAGAGGAGTGCTGAAAGATGTGCGCTTGCAAACTAAGCCATTCAGCTATTACGCAGCCGTTATACGACACACGCGTTCATGCAACTGTATTTTCATGATCGCTTTGCAAGTCGTTAAGCAGTGTGCCTAGTTGTCTTCTTGTGCATCACAAATAAGTGGTCATTCAACTGCGTCTCGTAGCGTAAAAAATACTCAATCATAACTAAACTGTTCGCAGCTTAATGGCTGAAATAATCGTGCTTGATACCCTTTGGCTGTTTTGCAAAGCTCTGCTCAGTGGCACTAACCTTCCTCAAGTATCAGTATGCGATGAAGGCCAGAGAGGTTGTTGGGACATTGAGTATCAATTAATTGCTACAATGTGCCAAGAGGAAAATTCCTAACGTAGACATGAACCCATTTGCGCTCATAAACAGGGGGGAGCGTTGGTTGTTCTATTGAGAATCGGACATCTTGGACGATTTAAAGCTCCAACTTATTTGTTGACAGTCCACTGGCAAATGATAAAGAATGCTCGTTCGTTTCTTTTACTGCATGGTAAATTTTTGCGGACAAGTTTTAGTAACACAGTGATACCATACTCCTTCTGACATTACTCCTTTAAAAGTTAAACTTTTCGGTAATTGCTCAGTTAAAGATGGTGTTCGAATAGGCTCTGCTGTAATGGACAGCATCTTTTTAAGTACACTAACAACGTTAACCAGAAATCTGCTTATATGTCTTTGTTGATATTAGCCTTATGAATGCGGGAAATGGCTTTTAGAATGCTGCTGCCAAAACAGTATTCAACTTGTTTTCGGTTTTTTGCGATAATTACTCCTTTAGAACTTGATGAGATTATTTTTGTAAGTACTTACACTTATACTTTATTTTCTGCAGTGTGTTGTTTAAACCGCTTAGATTGATTTAAAATACTAGTTTCTGTGGTACAGGTTGGCGCTGCAACAGAATAAACCTGACTGAACTCACTCATTTTTGCAGCATTTAATTGATGCGTCCTCTTGCTATATCTGAATCGTTTTTATTAATAAAACCTGTTCAGATCGTTACATGATATTTGCCATCTGCTTGGTGGTCGGTCAACTTAACTTCGAAATTCCAGGATTCTGTCTGTTGTGGTAATGGCGTGCGAATACTTATTCTAATTTTAATGCGCCATTAACGAAAAATTACGACCGACATCACCGAAAGGCCATTTGAAAATTATCGCAGCGATTAAAAACGGCATTATTGTCGTGCATAGGCAATATTCGAATCCGTCCACTATTTACGTAGCTGTTTTTTTTGGAGTTTTTTCTTAGGTGCCACCCGATCGTCGATCGAATTTTCAGCAAAATATTACCACTGACGTTTCTTTCATAATTTTTTTTCAGTGCGGCAGCAAGCGATGAGCCTTTAAATCTGCTGATGGTTAAGTGGAGTACCGAAAGTGGAAAGAAAAAATCTTCATTTGAGGCAATGTTTAAAAAGTAGTCACTCTCATAACATTTCGCATTTGAGCAATTGGAAATGCTAGAAAATGCTGCCTAGTTGGTCGTTTTATTGAACTGTTCGTGTTGAGTTGAAAAAATATTTGTCTAAAATCGTTTACGAAATATTAAATTTTGAGAGCTTTGAAGAAACCGTAGGCTATTTATAGTTCTGTAGTTTGGATTCTCAGTTTAGCAAATCCCTTTCTTTTCAGAAAGAAATTGCTTTCGAACTGTTTTCAGATTCGACAGACAATTTGCAAGTGACTAAGTGACATCACTGCACACAAACTTCGATTTGACCAAGTGAAATGTGACCGTCATTTGGCACATTCGAATTTTTGCTTCGCTTTAATCACTTCTGAATTGAATCACTGCAAGATACTAATACAATATGCTGCTGTAATGAGTGTGAGATTGTAACTAAAGTTTGACGAGTAACATGCAAGTGTGAATGATGGAATAGGAGATCGACGGTACAATGATTAATTATATAGCCGACGCCTGTTTGTGAACTTAGAAATCGCTTTAAATAGATCGAGGGCTCTGTTTGGAAAGATATTGCGAATGTCCTCTACCTCTACCGCTTCAAATTGTGCCACCAAACGCCATGCATTAATTGGGAAAGAAAGTTCTGAAAAAAGTAGTCGAAGACATCAGTACATTTTCGCGCTTAAAAGTATTTAGCCAAGAGGCCCGCATTGTATATAGTCTGTGGAGTTTATTGACGGAATTTGAGTACTTAACGATGGGATTTGAGTAAACAGTTCCAGCAATTGTTTCCTTATTCCCGAATGCGTCGAATCCGACGCTAGAAATACTTTACGCTCATAGGGGCACCAATGATTCATTTTATTTCGTAATATTTGCAGCGAGCCTATGTCCCTCCTTGAAGCAAAAAAAGGCCTGTTCAGCGCTTTGCAATCGCCAGTGAAGATTGTGTCGGCTCACCGTTGCAAAATCTTTTCAGCTGCTTGCCGTTTACTAAATCATCGAAGGTCTCAACTTCCCNTTCAGCGCTTTGCAATCGCCAGTGAAGATTGTGTCGGCTCACCGTTGCAAAATCTTTTCAGCTGCTTGCCGTTTACTAAATCATCGAAGGTCTCAACTTCCCCATAAGTGATATCGAAAGCGTGTAGCATCGCATTTCACCTACCTCACCAAATTGTTATTCCAAGCAGGGTAACGTTTGCTACCCAGTTACTTGTAGCTTACTTAGAGAATGAAATTTTCAACTGGAAGCTGGACATTTTATAGGAAACGGCGAATAAATACTGGCGAAAGTCCAAGAACAGTTGCTCGCTTTGGGCATTTGGCCGATTTGCGAGCTGTCCTTTGTCCTTTTCTAACACTTCTTCGCCTGACCTTGTAATTGATTTGACTCCGATCACCCGTGTGTCCAGACTTTCCTTTTACACATATCTTATATCATAACGTTTCGTTCATATATGCACGGTTTTATCTGTCCATTTCGAAGTTAGAAACGACAATCCAACAATAACTTTTGGTCAGTTTTGATATTTATGCAATGAATTGAGCACTTGAACAAACTTTGGATAAACGCGCTACGTCGTGAAGGTTGGAGGTGTTCTAGTTTTATCAAATTTCCACAAGCATATCCTAAATCATCCAGAGTATTCCGCCGATCTCAAGAGAATCTATTCGACTTTTACCATGAAAGTTTCTAAAAACGAATGTGGTGCTGACTGCCATGGCGCGCTTTTATAATTATTTCTTGTCAAAATAATGACTCCTGTTATTCCTAGCAGTAGTCTGTTGTTCTTTTTTTCGAAGTCATTCATCTTCCATTTTGGCAGTTTCGGAACTGTGTTTGAGCGCAGTGCGAAATTTATGCGTTGTTCGTGCGCATAACAGGCCTCTTGAACTGAAAAATAAAGGCGGCTATAATTTGTTGACGCCAATAACGGTTTCAGGGTTCCTTTCTATGCGGATCGAAAAGTTGTTTTTTATTGGTATTTTGTTGATTGCCGTAATTTTAAGAATTGAATCGACTGCTTCGAGAAAGTTTTGTAACTGGTTTTTTTTTTGCGTG
>JAARMF010002909.1:0-23578 GCA_022844705.1 Toxascaris leonina
TACGAGACAACCTGCACTAAACTTCGCACGATAAAGGCACAACAAAAACTTTCCAATTCCTGAATGAAAGACGTCTCAGGCACAAAGATGAGCTTCATAATACAGCGTTCTCACTAAAAAGAAAACTGAAGAAATGAGAAACGTGGAACAAGAAATCCAGAAAAAATTTCGAAAAAATAAGGACATCATTAGACGAATAAAATGAGAGCGAAGCATATGCAGCAAGAAAAGCCGACCTGCATTCGTCCTTTGACCGGAACACATTTCGCTTGATTAAACTTAGGTAACTAAACTTTAGCGAGTTTCGAAAAACAATCAGAAACACGAAGCGATGACAAGACGACAACTTAAATATTGAAGAACGACAAAACTACTCTTGGCATTGAAGAAACGGAGGCTATAGCTTAAGAAGAATCAACGAGTTGTGCTAAAGATTGCTGAATGCCGACATCACACATGAACAATACGCAACTATGGGAACGTTGGCGCGCAGTTGCACGACCTCCAGCATGAAACACAAACTGAAGGCACAACAGGAACAAGTAACCAGGACGCCTTGGTGGTTGCAGAGGTCTTCAGCGTATCATCGGCGTAGGTTACATTATTATGGTTGCTGCTAGAGGGAGTTCAAACTTACCACGTGGTTGATAGTTGGTCTAGAATGCGCTGCGACCATTGCAACCGCTGCATCGCGACATCGATGATCACCTGGTACTTCACTGTCTTCACGATGTTGTTTGATATCTCTGAACTGCTACACATGAATGATGTTATTTATGGAAAAGTTTTACTAGAATCATCTAGAAAATGTTTAAAACTTTTATTCGCAATGCTTCATTGTTGCTATGAACAGTCATAATCGTACATTGCGGATATGTTCTCTGTTTGAGCAAAGGTAAAACAATATCATCGTACATTTTGCAGCTCGGAAGAGAAACAGACGCGAAACAATAGCAGCATATAATAGAGTAACGGAACAAAAAGTGCCACATATAGCAACGGTATTTTCTGGTGAAATTCTCTTCCGTCGATCAACATCATTGTCGTTAAACAATTTTGTCGATGAATGAAAGAGCAGGGTAACAATATCGTAATACCAGTTCATAAGTATCAAACTATCTCCATGGAACCGGGCCAGTATCGACGAACGCGACCATCTCGCCCACATCGGTCGTCTGCAAAACCGATTTCACATATCTTCTTGATAATTTTGCAACTCTTACTAATGAAATGTTGTTGCTCGTACGAGCATGGTATAAGTGAAAGCAGCAACCTGCCCTCGAACGATCCGGCAGTGTTTCCTGATGTATGAAGATGATGCCAGTGCAGGAAAAAAGTTGCAAGTGAATGAGAAAAGCTCGCGGGTTTTTTACGCTGCGCCATCTTCTAATCGTCGAGATATTTGCGTACAGCTTTCTGCCTACCTGTGTATCCTCGTCGATGACGTCAATAAATTGCTTCCTTTCGATGCTATGGCTTTCTCTTACCGCTCGTAGTTTCTCATTGATCATCTCTTGCTGATCACGGCTTTGTGTTTCTTCCTTACCAAAGTAGTTGTTGACGTTCATCTTGAATACCTTGAACAGCAATGATTTCATCGATTTCATCGTTCTCTCCATCGATGCAGCTGGCAATTTTTCCATTTTTTCACGATTTTAAGCTCGCCGCATCCAAGCAACACCACGTAGACGTCGCAACAGAACTTCCCATCTTGTTGGCGGTCTACCGCGTGGTCGCTTGACCTCTCTTTGGTACCGTTCAAGAATTCGTTTGGTCCATCTATCGTCATTCATCCTGGTTACATGACCAGCCCATCTTTGTTTTCTTTTGTGCATCTCTTCCGTGATGTCGTTTACACCAGATCTAGAACGCAAGGCTTCATTCTCGATGTGTTGTAATCTTCTGCTACCCACCATGCGCCCTTCCATGGCTCGCTGAGTGGTGGCTAATTTATTTTCTTCAGCGAGCGCGGTGTTCCATGTTTCGCACCCATACAGTAGTACAGGAAGGACGTTGTAATTGAACAGTTCTGCTCTTAGGGATAGTGCTGTCTTCACGTCACAGAAGATATCCTTGAGCTTGATGAAATTTGTCCAACCTGCTCTTCTTCTGCTGCTCAGCATATGTAGTGCTCAGTTGGGTCATTCGATGGTCCAAAATGGCATTTCTTGAGTCAAAGTTGAGCTGAAAGTCCTCATATTTGCTGTGATTCCTCTAATATCACGGTTAGCGACTTGTACTACGAGTGCTTGGGATTTGACGAGTGCTCAGTTAGTTCATTCCGTGGTCCGAAAACGTATACCGTTGTGAAAATTGAGCTGAAAGACCGCATATTTGCAATGGTTAAGCTAAAATTACGAAAAACCGCATCTACTAGGTCTTTAGAGGTTATGTAGTGCTCAGCAGGCTCGCTGGATGGCCCAAAAGCGCATTTCAATTGTTAAAATTCAGCTGAAAGACCGGAGAGTTGCGATAATTAAGCTAATCTTACGAACAGCCACTTTTGCCGCAAACATTAGGGTTTTCAGGAGCGTTCAGCAGCCCCATTGGATATTCAAAGTTCCCATTTCCGGTGTCACAGTTTAGCTAAAAGCGCGGAGAGTTGCAATAATTCCGTTAATTTTAAGAATAATGGCCTGCATTGCAAGCTTTAGAGATTTCACGATTTCCCAGCTGGTTGATTGGATGGTCCACTATCGCATTTACGGAGTCAGAAATGAGCTGATGACAGCACATATGGAATAGTAAAGCTGAACTTACGAAAAACCGAATCCAGTTGCATTTCCGCCTTATGCAGTACTCAGTTGGTTCACTGGATGGTACAAAAGTGAATTTCCGGGGTCAAAATTGTCGTGCTAGACAGCAGTGTTGCGATACTCGGGCTAATATTACGAATAACCGACAACTTAAGTATTTGGCATCTCAGGAGTTCTCAGATGGCTCGTTTGACGGTCAAAGATTACTTGTGGGTGTCAGAATTGAGCTGATAGACAGAACTTCCCCAATAATTGTGCTAAAATTAGGAAAAACCTCATGTAGTGTGTGTTCCGGTGCTCATATGTTTTCAAATGGTTCACTTGATGTACCAAAAACGCATTTCCGGTGTAAAATTGAGCTGGAAGACCGGGGGGTTGTAATTACTCTAATATAGCGAAGAGCTACCTGTATGGCAAGCTTTCCGGGTTTCACGATTACTCAGCTGTTTCATTGAATGGTCAAAGATCACGTTTCCGGTGTCAAAATTAAGCTGGTAGGCCGCAATGTTGCAACAATCACGCTAATATTACGAATAGCCACTTCTATCGCAAGTATTTGGGGTGCAAGGAGTGCTCAAGTGCCAAAAACACAATTCCGTGTCCGAATTGGGCCAAAGGGCCGCACAGGTGCAGTCATTTTGCAAATAAGGGCTTCTATTGCAGGTTTTGGGGTTTCAGGAGTGCTGAATTTATTGACTTGAGCTTCGGGGGCGGTGAACGGCCAGTTTTAATATTAATGCAGACATTACGGATAGCCAGTTCTAATACACAATTTTCGGCCTCAGGAGTGCTCAGATGGTCCAGGACGGCATCTGCGATGCGAAAATTCAACCTCAGATCGTGTATTTGCAGCATTTATGCATATATTACGAAACATGGGTTGTGTTGCCGATTTTTTGGGTTTCTTGGGCGCTGAGGTAGTTCATTAGATGGTCCAAGGCCGCATTACGGATGTGAAAATTGAGCTGAAAAATTGCATTTCAGGTGTATGCTCAATTGGTTTTAATTCATGCGCGCATAATTTTAATTCATTCGACCTCTCATTCAACATTCACTGACGTCCGCTTCTAGTTTTATTAAGGATATATTTGACATTTCAATTCGAGTTTCATCTTTTTTCGTGGTTTTGGTGCTCGTTCGAATTGTTTAAAAATTGCTTTCATCGATGTTGTTTTACATTGTTCTATTCGAAATGCGCATGTCGAATTACGTTCAGTAATGATTCCTTTTGTATTGTTTGTGTTTATCAATTTTACAGCTCTTCAATTCGTTTTTCTTATCTTCTTTTTAGGAAAGCGATTTACACACGATTACTTCTGGTCATTTCATCCGACTGTTCCTCACCGCATTGTCTATCTCCGTTATACTTAGAGATTTCCGTCAAATCAACTATCATCTCTGTTACATTGTCGTTTCATGTCTTTTTTTTGAAATTCGAGAACCTCTAAAACAGTCGAAACTTAAAACATTTCGGCTCCAAACGCAAGCGAAGTTACAGTTGCAGCTAATTTGTTTGCATGCTCAAAGACGTAGCAGTGAACTAAATGCGAAAGCAAATGCTTTGTGTGCGTTTGGGGAACGAACCCTGAACCTCACCCTGTGAATGGGCGCTCGACGGCTGCGCTACGTCCCCCACCTGCACCTTCGCCTTCGCCTTCGAATCCTTGCAATAATTCTAGAGAGTAGTGTTTGTCCGAGTGGGCAGTAATTTGAATCTGTTTTGTGTTGTTGCAAAACGGATGCACTGACCACTTCTGGAGTGTTCCAAGTTCCATTTTTGCTGAAAACCGACCATCCGCATTTCCCTAAGCTTCCCTGAAAAATGTCGCACATTTCTGGTCGTTTCCATTCTTTTGACATTGTCGAGAAGCGAACATATACAACGTTTACTCAAATGCAAGTGTTATTTATTCTATTCATTGCGGTCGACATCGTCTGCTTCACCAGCCAGTGTTTTACTGCTTTCGGCAACGATTCGCTTACCTGACGTCCTGCTTCGAGCAGGAGATCTTGTGCCAACTTTCGGTCATCAGTAAATCTCCTCGCCGTTCCGGTTCATTGTTTTGGTTGGCCTTATGTCCCCTAGTTTGTACTGTTCCAATAAATTTAGCGCTTGCCTAACTAACCATTTTCAACCGGTCTCAAAAAAGGATTTCCTCTAGAGACTTTGCGAGAAACCGAGGCCTTGCAGACTGCATTCGAGGCATAGGAGGTAAATTTGTTCTTTAACGCATGAGTAAGCAATTAGCCTCAGCAGTCGAATATCTGAGAATCATTCCACTCCATGTGATTTTTTGAGAGAGCGAATAATGACACAAAATATTACACTGCTAAGCATCCATTCTAGGACGTGAGGTGAGAGAGGCGAGGGTACTCGCATCTCTTTCCCCAAATTCTTTTTTGTTACATATTTTAGCTTCTCCGTTAAATTTCTACAATTGTTGGTAATGTGCTGCCTAGGCTTAATAAATTATTGGGACAGTTTATTGGATGACTTTGTTACAGCATGGATCCGCAAATTGAGGCAGTAGGCCTGAAGGCATAACCCCAAGCGCTCATTATTGGTACTCAAGTATCACTTAGCCATGACAACAGTTGGATGGCGAACTCAAAGACAGCATTTTCTCTTCCACTTAACTGACCCTAAACAAGCAATGATCGCCTCTTCACCTTACACTGATACAATAATAATGGCAAAAATGATGCATATTTCTTCTGTTCTTCTACGAGTATACCATAAAGCAATTCTGTGGTCCATACTACGCTCATATAAGCATTTGTTGATTTTATTTGAGAGTAGACAACGTCTTCCAACAAAAGACCATAAAATTCGGCCCGATCACACTTTTGGGAGAGGGAGTTTCTTAAAGTATGTGCGTGAACAAACGCAAAAGACAACAGAGAATTCATACGAAAAAATTACGAAGGACAGCACGATCGATCAAAGAATAAAAAACAAAGCTAAGCGTGACTTTGAAAATACACAAAACAAAGAGATTCATTTCCGCCCGCACGACTGTTAGCATTGCAAAAACGCCCTCTGTTCTACGATTGCACTCTCTTATACCTAGACTGTAGTACGGCTGAACCGACGAAGTGGTGCTGAGGCACGCACTTCAATGAGAAAGAAAATAACGATTGAACTTCTTCAACTGGGAATAGACAGTGGAGAACAAATGACATTCTGAAATATTTGAAACCTATATTGCTCATTTCGCTTCAATCCTTTCAACTACTTTCGAGAGTAGGAAACATAGCAATGCGTCTGATCTTTCAAACGTGTTTGCTACTCTCAACGACGCGTGCGTCCACCCTTGATTCATCCAACGACGTTAGCATGTGAGCTGGTATGCTGTACATTATTTGAAAACAACTCACTGTTCGGCTCAATACAATCGCCGTGCAAAACGAAACACATGCATCGTGAACATATGACACCTTCTCTTGTTTCAATGCGCTGTTGAACACCGGAAAAATAAAAAACAAAAAGCCACCCTCACTTAACCATAAATCCATAGATTTCCCCAAGCTTGGTGTGCCTGAAGCTACGCAAAAAAAGCTGAGCGCTGGAACAACGTCAACCACTAGGAGGAAAAAAAACGAAATCCAGTAATCAGAGGGTTCGTGCTGGTATGACATGGACCGAGACACCAGAACGTGGAATAAAACGCATAAACGGAATATAAACTGACAGTTTTAGGAAACAATATGAGCCCTAACTGAAAATGAAGCTGTTTCAGATCGAAAATGACCAAGCGAATTTCGTGGCCGGAAGTGTGCACATTCAGGGAAAGTTTTCAAGAAGCTGTTCTAGTGAAACATAACATACAGGATCTTCGACGCCTCTATTTCTGACTCCAGAAACGATGACCAACTGGAACTGAACATTGAGGAATATGGTGCTTAAACTGCAAACGCACCAGATCACAATCAATCTTCCACTGCGAGGATTCTTCAGCCAACGCTTCCAAATCTCGCACCTAGTTCACATCAAAGATGAAATACTCGGAGATTCGTAAGAGGTATTCATCTTCCAAGCCAATATGCAACAGCGGACATTTTTCGCTATTAATATCCACTGCAGACCTTTAAACCATTGCGAGATCACACGACGTCGTCAGTGAAATGTGATAAGTATTGGCCGAACCGTTAATGCTATCACTCACAGAAATGAGGGACAACGTGGGACCCATCACGTAATTATTGCGGAACGCAACAGGCAATACCACGTAGTCGGGGAATGGATCCGCCTACCTAGTCCGAATGTTCCGACCACTCATAGACAATACGTCCTACTGAAACGTTTCCTAAATATGCTGCACGAAAATTCACTTTTTATTAATGACCCCGAGGGTTTTTAATAGGGAACTGGCCATCAGTACGATCGGCAAGTCACGAATATATTAAATAAGCAGCCGGGAAGAAACTAGTGGCTGGATTCAACAACTTGTGGCTGGTTCAGCGGCGATATCGAATATTCAGCGCCGACATATTTTGCATTGCAACGTACGAACATTTCTGAACTCGTTGAGTTTCCTTCTGGTAAACCAAACTGTTTATGGGTGAGTAACTTTTTTGAAATGGAGAGCTGCAAAGCTAGTAGCGGAAGATCACCTGCATGATAAGGTTGATAAAAAAGGTCGACTATTGAAATTTTGATTGCAAGAGACTTCATGAGCAGTGGCACGATCTGCTAAGTGACAGAACTCGAAGGACTTCAAGAGATGACTTTAAAAGATTCACCATTTGCAATAACAACAACAGCACTATCAAAAACATCTACGAAAGCTTATTTAATTGTCAACATGAACATAATTTTAGTGTTGTAGCCAAACTAGCTCAATAAGTCGATAGGCTATAAAATTGAAGACAACTGCTATAAAATTATGAAGGTCGAACTGTGCGTTACTCTTGAACCCTCCCTCCCTTGCTGCTCCCTCCTCCACCTGCACATGTGGTTGCACGCATCTCTCACTGCATGGTACGCTGGACAGCCACAGAGAATGCATCCTCATTCCTCCGATACGTCAGAAGGCAATGTTTTGCAGACGTGTTTCTCGAGCTCAAGATTACTCCTGTACTGGTGAGTGAGAATGGTCACTTCGATAACAGACTGACAATGTAGATTGGAATGTAATTCATATGATTACTGTGACTACCTATTGCCGAACCAGAACGGTCAACTACTTGTGGAAAATCTGAGAAACTGATGTGGAGGAGAGATCGACTAACTACCTTGACCTGAATGGCTTATTTGATGAGTGAAAATTTTGATGCGAAATAAAGCAACCTATTATTGCATATTGCCTCATGCGACGAAATAGAATGAAATGAAAAATGGCGCGAATTCACTGTCACGGATAACTGAATAATGATTGACGAGGAAACATACAGCAAGATCAAAACTGGTTTAGCTTAAGCCAATCACACTGCGCAAGTGCCAACGGATTTAGAAAGCTGATGCTTTCGATAGAGTATGAACAGAAGGACAAGTCAGCACAATTCTCAAAAATAGCTTTGCAGTGACCACAAAACACAACGATACACTTCTCCATGGACGTTATTTGTATTTCATGGATGTGAAAGCTATTTTTGGTACTCTGATATTTTCTGCCAAAAAGTTTAGCAGCGTTTGAATGTTTCCTCACCTAGGACAACCGACTTTCCTCAATGGATTTATGTCCAAGGCCGAAAGATCGACATATGCGAAGGCGAAAAATTCTAGCGCACTCCGTCACTGCCGAAACCGACGGCACTGCGACGGCATCAATTTGCTGTTAGTTTACCTCCCGGAACCTTCCTCACTCAAGAAACTCCCGTCCCTAACGAAATCCCTTCGAACTTTGTGAGCTCCTTCAAAGTTGATCGAAATAAACATGCGAATAGAAACAACTCATTGATGAATACCATATGTGCTGCAAAGCATAACATAAAGGACAAATGGATAGTACACGTAATTAATTTCCTTCAGATCTGCACTCAAAGTACAATTACACATCGACCTGCCTGTTTGCCGTTACTCAGCTGTACCTGCGGGTCCCTCAAATCACGCATTTGAGTGCAACTGCGCTGGGCAAAACATTCCGTGTGGTTGTCATCAAAGAGAACCGACTGCCAATCGCCTGCAGATTTTCTTTTCAGACGACGCGAGAAGCGAATTTGATAACTTTATAATCACAGCCTGCAAAACTTTAGAATGCAATTAACTTTCCCAACAATAAACTCGTAGTGGAAACTCCATGAAGGCCGCATGAAAGCGGAGTTATCTGGACCAAATGTCCAACATAGACTTAAGTCAGAACGAATTATTTCCACAACATGCATTTAGTATTTCCACAACATTTAGCATTTAGTATGTGTTGTACTGCAGTGAGTAACAACGCTCAGGCAGATAAATGAATACTCTGTTTTGCAACGCCAAACAAACAGGCATGCTTGATTTCAGTGCATGATTCTGGTTGCACGACTGCATCAGCACGATAAGGTGCCTCAATAGCGGCAGCGAGCATTTCATTTCACTGTTCGCCAAAAATTATGAATTGGTAAACTGTTGACATTCCCAGTCGTAACCATAAGCGATGCGTGCGGAAAAAGCGAATGCAATAATACTCTTACTAAAACGGTTCGGTGAAGTTACCACCAATCGTCTCCACATCGACGAATATAGTTTCCTTTGATTTTTACTGCTTAAAAATGAAATAATGCCACAATGGTTCACACATGAATTGCAAAATTTTCAGACGACAGTGCTTAAATTCTATACATATTTAAATAGGAAGGAATATCACTGTTGGGACCATGCAAATTTGTCTCAGATCTCCATGACGTTCAGTGTTTGCAGTGATGAAGCACTAGAAAGAATGGGTTGTAATGTACCTGATTCTCACCTACTTCCATGCCTCAAGGTGTCCAGGGAGTCATCATATCTGCCATAGAATGAACATGACTCAAAACCCATCATTTCCGCTGCATTCATTGAATCCTCCGAGCTTTCAGCTTTCCGAGTGCATCACCTAACGCCGTGTGACGTTAAGTAATTGCTAATGAGCGCTTGTCCAACCGAGTAGGCATGGCATATGACAATGTTGTGAATTGCCACTGATATATCACTCTGTGCAGTGAAGTGACCGTGTAGGAATAATATGTGGAAAGAGACAAATGACGTCAATCTAGGTAAGTTTGACAGAACAAAGGCGGAGAAAAGTTTTTGAAGAAAGGAGGAGCCCCTTTCCTTCCTCTCCCCATCTTCCTATCGATGAAGGGTGCAATATGTCCTACAATGCAGTATTTTTTCGAACACAAAATGGAAACTTCAATTTGGCAGACCAGGCCAATGCCTGACTATCGGCCTGTCGAGAAATGAATCGGGACGAGTGGCAATGAGATTCTGTTATGAAAGGGATATTGAACAACGTATTTCAGTAAGTGCCATTTGCTCATGTTTTCAATGAAGAGTACGCGAAAAGAAATGATAGCCATTGGATGAAAACTTCACATGTGATGTTTCAGGAGATCTCTTCAGCGAACGTAGAGATATCAAAATATGATCATCCGTGAAGTTTTTTATCGTGTTATAACGCTTGATGGACATGTTTTCTTGAAAGTCTTTTTTCAAACGCCGATCGCATATTTCTTGCTGCAAGAATGCATGCTTCAAAAACACGACTGTCGTTTCGCTCAGATTATCCCCATCAACTTTCTCTGCAGTAGCTTTCCTGGCTCGTGAGCTGAAGCCGACCCGACCGGCAAACCGAACCACACAAATATTCCCAGACCAAGCGTCATAAAAATACGTTGGCGCGGACATCTAAGAACAGCATAAATACTTCAGGTATCAAGTCGATATCCTACGTCCTATAGGTTCCACCTATAGGTTCAATCCAGACAAGTTCGGACCACAGCAATTATCAGGGAAATAGCTTAGAGTGGAATGCTCAACAATGAGGCGATATATTGCCCATAAAATACGGAAGTTAACTGAAGCATGAGCGGTAGAATATATAGAAATGGCACTCGATATATCCAACAGAAACAGGAAGAAATTCGTTGTTTCTCTACAGGCTTCGAATTTCGATATGGGTAGCCATCGAGTGCGGTTCGAAAAGGTAAAATGCATTAAGGAAGATGATGTGACGTGCGCATTCTGCAACACAGTTTGCAAAGAAAAACATCCAAATGCAATCACATAACACCTCAACGACTGCTGAATATTACGTCATGTTTTGTTTGTGGGGGTATTTATGCAGAAAAAAAAATCTTTTCTCAAGAAATGCTCTTCGTTATCGTTATGATAAAAACCTTATTAGCCAATTTTGTCGCAGTCCATTACTCATCAGAACTCATTGAACTGAACAGAACAATTTTCGAATAGCGTCGGCAATTCACGTTGCATTTGCCCGTCCCAGCTCTTTGTTCACATGGAGCATTCGTCCTACCATGTTCTTCACTGGCCTCGGCGTATTTTTCACTTGAATGCTCGTGTCCACCTGTGGCCTTTTGTGCGTCTTCTCGGCTTTCCCCACTTGTTAGCATGCAAGTTTGCCGCGCGAAGTCTGGTTTGTTTCCCCATTCTTGATTCCTCTCGACTATAACGTCTTGCTGCAGTCCCGGAAAGTTTGAAAGCGAAGTACACACCGACGGTTGTGCAAATAGCATCTAATTGCACTCCAAAATCGTTCCAAAACAACGGAAAATCTGACCGCTGAGCTGTACCTTGCGCTTGTGTAATATCAATAATACTCTCATATATTAGTGATCACGATACTGCTTATAGTGAAGTAATCAAAACGGAAGTGGAGTCACTGAAACTTAAGGGTTATTACGCGCCAGTTTTTTGCTGTTGTAGCACTGTACTCATGCCTCGAATGGTAGCTGAAAATCAAGCAAATATAAAGAGGAATTTTTGTGATAACATTCCGAATATTTTAATGCCCAACGCGGAAATCGAAAGACAACCTGACAATGCACAAAACAAAGAAAACTTTGGTAGTGATGGAATTAGGACGAAAATGACGGGCGAATCAAGAAATCCCTCGTAAGAAATACGAATGCATAACCCACGGCACCCTTTCAGGTTCATTTCATCAAGTAATATTATGCATAAGCCGCAGATTGACAACACTGAACACAGAATAACACGTAGGTTGGTAAAGTATAGAGGTTTCTGAAGCTATGGTTCACAAACTGTGTCTTGTTCTTCGTTTTCGGATGCTTCATCGATCACTTCAGAGCCGAGAAACAGCGATGTTTAAAACTTGACCGATGACGAAGCATCAGTTCTCCAGAAGAGACTCACATACCACACTCAAAGTTCAACACTAACTTTCCATGACAACTGATGCTGTTGAGTCACTTGGATTTGGATGGAAGGGGGGCTCACCGTCAGGAGCAATCGCCACCGATTCCTCTTGAGAGCTGACCTGGGCTCCTGTGTTGGATTTTGAAATGTGAATGGTAGGAGAGGAAAAAGAACGGCAGCAGAAATCAACAGCTGTCATTACTGTTGCCATAGGTACACCTGTAAAGCATTGTTGGGACAAACGACTGCACTCGCCCGCTACTTGAGCACCAGTCGTTATTGTAAGCATATTTGAAAGAGAAAAAGGGTCAAAAGTTTGATGCAGGACCCCCAGATAAGCTAGACTGGGTGAATAGTAGCTGAACCTTATTTCAAGCACGACTTCCGAACGGAAGCAGCATATTCAAGACAGCAGCTAATCAGCTAACGACAGTACAACGCGTTCGGGAGTGTCCAATAGAGGATATCAAACAAGCTGAGTAGCTTTGTTAGCACTGATATCCGACTCTGCACTCTCGACAACGTTCCCCGACACCCACTACGATATGCTACCAGCATTTTTACCAATAATCAACTTTTCGTCCTTTTTCGTCCTACACTCTATCGACAGACATTTCACCATTTCCTCGAGGAAATAGAAAAGAACGCAAATATCATCTGATATTTATGCGCAGTGGAAAAATGCGATTTGATTATGAAAGATAGTGTTGTCGGAAAACTTCATTTGCTCCACTGAGAATACGAATATATCTTTTAATGAATATTTTTGTATAGTGAAAAAACAACGCATAAAAAGATGTGAGAGTGCCAAGTATGAAACGTTCAGAAGGAGTTCACCAGTATGTACATCGCAAAACCTTTTCATTAACTCACAGCGCAGATCCGAGAAACTGTTCCTTCTCAATTATTTGGTTTAGAACCATTGGGAATTGTTGTGTCCAATTCTAGCTTATTCACTGTGTCAAGCTTATAAATGTTTTCAAGGACGTTCGCACCGAATCGGCGTTCACGTTCGTTGAACCACTTATCAGTTCAAGATCTACAGATTCAATGGCTTATGGCTCAGAATTGCCGGGAACTGGAATGAATTAATGGAAAGAGCACCCAAATCGGCAAAAATCTGTCCCTTTCGATGAAGCGCCTTGCGTCGTTTTCACTGTATTCCGCTTACAACTTACTGTAATTGAGATAGTACATCGGCCAACGTCAACTAACGATTGCTACATACAATTGTGATTTAACTGGTCATTTGTTTGCTGTCACCCGACCGAATACCCGCCATTTCTTTCTCTGAGATTTTTGATTGCTGCATGTAGCTTATTTTGAAATTTCATACAGGCTCGCTTGAAAAACAGTTTCACTTCCCGCAAAAAGGAAAAACTATTGCTGAAGCCCAACAGTCGTTTGTTTGTTTGTCCATTGTTTTTGTGCCAACCGACTAATGTACGCTTACGAACGGGAATCGAAGCTATCACGCCACTCAGTCGAAGCATTTGCATATTTAATAACGGGTAAATACGAGAGCGATGGTTTCTTCATCTGCTTGATCAGTAACGTCAGCTTAATTCTCATAGATTAACGCTCAGAACAAACGTCGCTGGTGTTGACGGCCTCTTATCAGTTCCGATTATGAGTGCACTAGATTGAAGGAGGAAATCCGGAATAAAATACCAACTCAAGCGGTTGCAAAAGGCTATTTAAGATTCATTCACCTTTTTCATATTGGACAAATCCGATATCGATGAATGAGACTCCGAATTTGAGTTACAAATCCACTAAAACGTCAGGACATGTCTCATTTCACCGGCTGCGAATGTTCTAAGTGTAATCATTGAACGACTTCCCAAGAATTCATCAACCAAGAAAAGGAAGCAGGACGTTCTTGGTGCATTGTGCAATGAAGGGAATCGAGCTAGCACATGAAGTAGTTCAGTTGGACGAGATGGCCATAATAGAAATCATATGATGACACTGAACCACATTTCCATCTTTCAGCAGCACTTTAAATTTGGCTCTATTGACATCCACATCGATAGAAATCCCGAAAATTCATGTCACACCCTCACTGATTGAAAAACTATGCGGCAACGTTGCTTACTTAAACGACTTCAGCGAACGTTGCTTGCTTCTGAATGACTGTGGTAACCGAATCGCCGTCGTTGATTAATCCTCTTGTGGCTTGAGAGCACTTCTTGCACACGTTCGCAAAAAGTTCGCGAAAGCTCATCTTGGGACACGCCTTGATTATGTTCAAGCCCTCAGTATGCATCCGTCCACAAAGAAGTTCGGAGGACACAAAAAGTTAGTGCAACGAAAATATAGCAGCGGGTTATAATCTGGACACAGGATGCCTTTCTATTCCCAAACCGATCGTCATTCAACGGTGTGCATTGGGGTAATATGTGAAACAAAAAAACCTTCTCTGCCGGCCTCTCAAGTGCGGTTTTCTAATTGTTCTAGCTGCTCAACACATTTTGCATCATTACATTCGAGATGAGTGAATAAAGATCTCAGCAGCTCCATAGACAAGCCAAGCATCCCTCTCTTTCAGACACAAATGTAGTTATTGAACATCATGAGTGAACAACATCCCTTCGCCCAATCGCAAATTATTCAACTGGTTCAGAAACCACATCCTCATACGCACCCACTTAGTTTATATCAAATGAAATGTTAAGCACACTAGTTTTAGCAGTAATTCTCATACATACGGTTTCAGAGATTATTTCGCATAATCGACATGAAATATGCAACATCTGTTCAAATTCGTGTCAGAGTGACAGCAGTGCTCCTTGCTCACGAAAGATTGGTCATGTATGCCACTGTGAAACAAGTTACAAGAAGACAGGGGAAATTTTGCAGCAATTCCTGCGAACAGAATCGCAATAGATGGAAAAGAGAGACAGTGGTGAGATCATCAGCAAGATCAACGCGGCCTGTTCATCGCAATAGGAATCATATACCTTCGCTTCACTGTTTTGAGCACTTATTTTCGCATCCATTCCTTCATGAAGTCTAGTCTCTGCAAAACAAATAGTCCTTATCTATGGTTACCCATTTGAAATATTCGGGAAACTAAAGACTAATGAAATAGGTCATAATACGAAAGCTTTGAAGAAAAATAAGCTGGGAAAAATGTTAGGAGAACTGGCATGACATGCATTTTTTGCGACTCCGCGGAACAGACTGACAGCTCACGAAGGCTTCAAAAAATATCATAATTCCTGCCAACGCACTTCGTGCAGTATGAACCGCCACATATGACCAATTTCACGGCATAAGTCAAGCCAACAAATCTCATAGGGCCTGTGACTACTCACGACTGTGCCAAAGGCGCACAGAAGAAACCACAAGAGATTCTTGAATTTTACGTGGTAAGTGGATATATGCAACAGTACCTCTTGTCAGTAAAAACAGCAGGGCGGGGAAAGGAATGTTGAAATGAATATGCACTAACATATTTGAGCATAAGGCGGTATCGGAGAAGCTTTTTGCAGAAAATTGAGCAAGATGGCACCGAACAAAATGATCGGTGTGAATTCGAGATGAAGAACTCCACATAGAAAAAACTGCTACTCCTTTGACGTTCATCCGTTTGGAAAACTACTGACTTCGCTTGCTCTCGAAAATCTTCATTCCATGACAACAACAGGTAAAGGGGCATCAGGAATAGCTAATGCCTAAAAGATCCACATATGGCTCTGCGTCTGTGACGGAAAGATGAGAAAGGGAGGAATGACGAACTATTGCAAAAACGGCGACAACTTTGAAATGTTTTAGCGCAATGAAGCCACAATGGCGCCGTAACTTCGCAGTCCCCTCCACCGTCAACTTTTGTCACGCTAATTGTGCGAGCAAAGTCCCGATCAGTACAGCCATAAACTCGATTTATGAGACGTCCGCTTGTGAAAATAGGACGATGCCACTATCTTAAACGTTGCTACGAAACATCCGAGGCGCTATATGAAGAGAGGCGTGCTGTGCACTGTGACCACAACGACGCTGAAGATGCGCTGAAGAAGACAAACAAAGCGGTTAAACAGTGAGAGATTCAAATTAATGCAACGAAGACACCATCTGAACGAATGCACGTGAACTGCTGAAGGGGCATGTATCGTATATTTCAATGGAATGGCAAGAGCGTACACAACACTGCAATCGAGGCTGCGTAAGAAGATGGGTAAGCAATAAAAGACTATTTTTGGCGCTGATAACATTTTACATAAAGCAAATTCAAGTGCGCTCAACGAGACCAGAGGTGANNNGGATGCTGGTATCTCACTGCTGTAAATCTCAAAATTTCGGGCGAAGTGACGAAGGATCCTCCTCCAAACAGTGACATGGGAGTGTCGGTTCTTCATCGCCTGATATATTGAAAATTGCAGTCATCTAATCGGAGCTGCTTAATGAAAATGTTCCAGCCCACCACTTCATGTCCAAAAAAGCATCATCAGGAGATGTTCGAGCAATCTCCCCTGTCTTATATTCTAGCAATCGATGTTTAAGCACTCTCCACTACATTGCAGTGAGAGGATTGGTGGAAGAAGAACTGGATTTGAACGAGTAGTTCCGCAACACAACTGACCATCTAGTGCTTCGTTTGGCTTGATGCAATGTATCAACAGAAGGCTAGTAATGGAGGCGAATAGTGAGAGAATAACGATTGAATGAAAGTCGGCGCTTGTCAAGTAGTCAGAGGACGTTTCATGGGTATGCCATAGTTGTGCGCTTGTCAGTCATAGCAGCGCACTGATGTTCATAAGACATTTGATAGATGCATATATTACAGACATGCAGTCAAACGAATCCCGCTCGAGTGAGACTTTATCATGGCCAGACCTTATCCCAATCCCACCGGAAGAAGGGAAATAATGCAATATCATATATAGTCAGAGGAATACAATGGCTAACCGTTAAATGATTTCCAGCATGTGAAGCTACTAAACTGCCAGAACTATGCTAGAAATTAAAATTACTTGGCGAGGAGTTTGAAGCTTAGCTCGAAGGTTGAGGGCCTCTGCAAAAACAGCACTCCTGTGCAGGATGTGGAGGGACCGCGAAGGTTTGTGGAGGCTATATTCATCGGATGGGGAAATGTGGGCGCAGCAGTGTCGCTTTGCTACCTCGAAGACGGTAGTTCGCTTCAATGCCTGTTTGTTCCTTTTAGAAGCCAAACTGATCCTTTGACCAGTACTTCACTTCTTAATTATCATTGTTGATGGGACGAGCTAGTCTGAAGAAGTGACATGTGGAAGAAGGAGGGCTTGCATGTAATGGGGTCAGCGGCTTCACGATGTGCTTGTTTAGCATTACCTAGTGAAACCGCAGGACGATTAGCGGGAAGTTCTGGCGTAAATGTGAAAACGAACGACTCAAATATTCCGACGAAAACGTGCAAGACACCTTGGCCAATTGCTCTTAAGGACAACATAGGAGGATTTATCTGAACGTTTGAGACGCTCATCGATAATGTTGATATGTCCGGTATCGTTCATCATGACTGCTGCCGAAATTCACTCCGACCGTTGGAAAACGTAGGGTGGGTTCGTAAATCTGCAACAGAGCTATGGGCGCTCCAACGAGAGTCGTACAACTTCGTTGATGATCGCGCAACGCTCACGGAACACGCCCGAAATAAATGGATGGAGCTTACGAAGAAAGCTTGGAAGGTCTAGTGGGCTGGATGTGAATGATAATCAGCTCTGAAGCGTTCGCAGTGAGACATGAGTTTAAGCTTGCCTGAACTTCTTTTCAGAAGTCGCGGGCCTCTATTTCTATGAGCAATAAATGCATTTACAACGCCTTCACATTGGGAAACCAGCATTGATGAAATGTTATGTTACTGTTAGCATTCTACAGATCGATCGACGTGACAACTGGAGAAGTAGCTAATAAAAAACATCATCTTAGGCACCTTTTTAGCCGAAAACTCTCTCTAGAGAAGTCAGGTGACGTTTTGAAGAATCTTGCGATTCTACACTTCAGATCTTCTGTAAAATCATAAACACATCATTGCATGTAATGAGCAACGAAGGAACGAGCGTAAAGAAAAGAAAAACGAGAAACTTTTGCAGATTTATGGAATGTTCTTTTGAAATCAATAGGCTGCGCCGAAATTCTTCACATTCTTCAGGACATTGGCTTTCATGTTTTATCACACAACTCCTCTCGACTTGCGGGAACAGGTCGAGGTGTCGAGAAATTTCAGCTCTCAGTGAGCAATTTCCTATTCGCTCCATTCCTTTAAAAGATTTGATCATGAAAAAACATATAGAGCGGCATAATTCCACTGTGGGTTGAGGCTCAACAGTTGAGTGCATTCTCTGGTAAAGTCTCTTATAAGACATCGGAATCATAAAGTGTCCTCTCATATTTTTTTGCATTCTGCAAAATGTATGTGAATACTTCAGGCGGGAAAAAATAAGAATTTGAGCTTTCCGACGAATATTTGACTACAATATTCTGGTAATTTCGCGATTCTTTGTTTGCTTTGATACTTTGATCACTTCGATCAAACAGGTGCGATATCCTCGATCTCGTCGTTCCCACCATCGATACAGCTGGCAAGCTCATAGCTGTGACCGGCGGCGCATCGCCTAGTGGCCAGCATGCTGGCGACATAGATTAAGATTGTTCTGAGTAGCCTTCTCCTAGCCTTTCCTTTTCCACGAGTTACTTACAAGACAATAGGAGCTGCGATCTTCTCCGGCGCCGTGACACGAGACCGTCACTGAGTACTGCAAACACAAAGCGTATGTAGTTAAGTACAAAATTTCTGATAGTTAAATACACATTCTGTGAAATATTTTTAGGCCTCGTGAATATTTTTGTTTTTCATTTTCTTCGCTTTTTTCAAGAAGATTTCTTCCTGTTTTCTTTCTCATCTGAAAGAAAATTTGCACAAAATTCCTCCTCATCTTTCCAAGAAAATATTCTATTTTGAATTTATATTCGAAAAATATTTTTAAACTTTCACTCATTCGCTTGTCCTTTTTTACAACTTTTTCAATCGAAATGAAATTTACATTCAATAAACGTGCATAACCAAGAGTTATTGCTTCAAATAAAGCACTAAGCAACACTCGTAAACATATAAGGAAATGCGATGCTCGCTATATCGGTTGTTTAATTGTTTGAAAGAGAGTGAACATCCACAGACAGCGAGAACCACTTGGCAATGCAACCTCCCTTCATAACTCTACGCTTTGCAGAATTCGTCGATGCCACTACGAAAATTGTTCCGGTATGATTCTGCGTGGAGGACTTATTCGGCATTGACGTCAGTACACCACTAGAGACATATATAGCCCAGCCCTAATACTGGCACTGAGAAAGACAAGCAAAAGCGCTGGGGGATTCCTTTCCATATTTCTCCTCCCCCCCCCCCCCCCTCCCCTCCCATCCTCACTCCCTTCTCTATTACCTCTATCCCACATTGCCTGATTTTCTGCCAAGTCCCATGTGGCGAACAAAAGGCGTCGTCGGTCCCTAGATCGACATGAATGCAACCTCACATGTAGGTGATGATGACTCTGAAATCAGCTGTTCCTCGTGCGTGCACAAGTCCCGCCTCCTTTATCTGCTGTTATTGTTTTCCAATGGGATATGCATCCACCACATGCAGTGAGATGTGGCTATTATACTTGCAAGTCATAGTTCAAGGAGGTGTCAACGTGGAACAATGTTCGATAAGCCTACTTCCGATATGCTGAGCGACTCTTTCTTTCTTCCAATATGAGTTCGTTGTTCGAAAGCAGTTGTGTTGGATTGCTTCCACCGTGCGGTCTTGTCAGTTCGTGGCCAAAGCGCTGTGCTGCACCGGATTGGGAGAGTGATATCATGGTGCGTCAGCTAAAATGCTTGAAGGATTGTTCATCAGGCCAACCAGCTGACAACGGCTGCACACAAATCAGCCACACAAATCTCCAAGAAAGCTTTTGTGTCTTGCCAAGTCTGTTGCTGTCGTCGCCGGCAATTCATAGTGCGCTGGTGCTCTACAGCTTTCCTTTGCTTTTACACCTGCGCAGAATCCTCCCATTCATTCAAAAATTGATCAGTAGTTGCTTTCTCCATGCAAATAGTCTGTTCCTTCCTCTTTATTCCACCTTGTTGCCCAAACTTTCACCTCTCCTGGAATTTTGGCTCCAGAACTTCAACTCCTGTTCTTGGCCAGCTCCATGAAGCTCACAGCTCTTGTTTTTGAGAGGCGTTGACGGCTTCCTACCTTCTCGAGTGTTCAAATGAAGTGGCATTAGTGCGCGTTAGAAGCGGTCGACCTCCAACTCCTTAATAAAGCTGAATGTCGAACATGCGTAATATGCCAGCAAATCACCGCAATTCGCTCTTCAAATAATATTCGGGAAACGCACAAGTAAAACAACCGACTTTGGAAAAATACATACATACACATTTAAAAAATGTATGTATGCGCACGATAGAAATCATTTCCAATCGAATGATGTTTAACAGAAACCGGTCACATTCGCCTTCGTTTGAGCACACAGGCGTACCTTAGCTTCAGGTCCCACGTTATGGCACCCAGCTAATTCGGCAGATGCTTTCCACTAATGAACGGTCGATGAACAATTTGCAGTGGACAACGCTTCCCGGAAAGACAACGGAGAAATGTTTTATTTTATACATAAAGCCTTATGAGGGCGTCGCGAGGACTTTCAGTGATCTGATGCGAAAGACGTTCAACGAATTCAGCGATCTTTCAAAAATGACTTGAGACAAACAGCCACGACGGTGAATGTGGGTCGGGACTCCTCTGGACCAATGCATTCTTCCATGAGATCACCGATTTTGCGAGGCATGAGATCTGGAGGTTTCAGTCGATATCCATTGTTCACCACCTTATCATACACCTGCAATAGAGACGAATTAAGAGGCCCTGTGGCATTGTGGCAGCTCACTGTTGTGGCATTCATTTTGGAAATGGTGACGAAGACTTGGGAAGAAGGCATTCAATCAAAACAGAAAACGGTTGAAATTTTTCAACGAAAACGCGGGAACAAAGAAAACAGACAACGAATTTGACACAAAAGACTGCAACTACCAATGTCTGTGATAATCGACTGAAAAATTAGCTCAGAAATCAACGAGTCGCGTCTCTAAGTTACGCGCATCGAGGAAACGATGAGTCGCAGTGAGGTGCAGCGTCCGGACGCATTGAACCCGTGAACATGTACACCAAATTAGCGAAATGCTTAATGTCTCTCCGACAGCAGGTCATGCCGAGAAAGATATTTAAGACCTATCAGCGCAGTGATCTGAGAACGCGGTGACCTTTCCCATCACCTTGCATTGGCTGGATCATAAAAAGATGGTACTGAGTGCTCGATAATAGTCAACAGGGACCCTCACAAGATTGAGATGTAGGAATGCGACTACACAATTACCGATGATTTCAAAAGCTGCTGATAGCCAGTTCAAAGTTTAGTAAGAGTTTCGATGCCTTGCACGATAGGAATAAAAGTGTGGCACTAACATGACAAAACAGAGAAGCAAATTTCGACAAAAATATGGCAACCCTTACCTTGTCTGCTTTCCAGTCGGCGTAAGGAATGGAATAGGGCTGCGTAAAGCATTCGTACATAGTGACCCCGAACGCGTACACATCTGTTGACTTATTGACAACCGCCGATTCGTAGACCTCAGGTGCCAGCCATCGCAAATTCATCGGCTTGTTCGGATCGATTTTGTAATTCGTCGTATGCCGAGTCATTCCAAAATCAGCCACCTAATAATAGGAGAGGTTTAAGAGTTCGTGAAATATTCTCATGTTAAACATGTGAATTGACCCTGTTAGTGAGTATCGATTTTGTGTCCGCCGGCGCGTGCATCCAGTGTCCAACAAAATCAGCACGTACGAACACACACAATGGTGCATATTTACCACTAATTTATGCTTGCTGCGATAAACGAGGACGCGCCACCACACCTCCGAACCACCACAATATGAGTTTTCGGTCTATCATCAGAGATTCATTCCGAAATATAAAACAGTAAAGGAAGGTTCACTTTGTGCAAAGTTGCCATCATACATATTGAAAATGTGCATGCATATAGCCATCACATCGTATGTGCCTAGCAACCTGAATCTCTTTAAAGTCGTTGCAATGTATCATAATTTACTGCAAACATCGTATATTTTTCATGTTGCACTCTCGAACCTTGTTTCATCGTCCCAACTTGTTTTTCTCTTCAAAAGGCGAAAGACGTTTCATCTTCGAAAAACAAGGAAAGGTATTTTCGGAACGTCAAGTTTACAATTCCGAACATGGAATTTCATCCCATCCACATGATTTGCTTGACTCATCCGCATACTGTAAGCCGTCAAAGCTATTTTATCGATGCATTTCGTTGAAATCCTAGGAGAATAATATTTAACCTCGTAGCTGAGCCTTTAAAAATGAAGAAGACGTTTCATATCAAACAGGATGGCACAGCAAATTTTCCGAAAGCAGATTCCGGAAAGTTCTTACAAATGAAGGCAAAGTAGCGTAAAAAAATGAAATATAAGGTGCTCGTCGAGAAACAGAACGGTCAACATTTGAATGTGAGTTTAGGATGCCAGAGTACACACTCTTCCTTCGTTACAACAGCAAACGAAAATTTAGATGGAAAATAACATGCAGGAAAGTTGAGCGTATGCACTGCTGAAATGAAGTGAACTCGTAATCTCTCTGTGAATACGACCTTGACAACTTTATCGATAAGAAGGTTTCTACATGCGATGTCTCGATGTAGACAGTCCTTCGAATGAAGGTACTCGAGACCGGTAGACGCTTCGTAAAGAATCTGAGTTCTTGCCTTTACCGATATTTTGGAACCCTTCTTTGCCAAATAGTCATCCACTGAGCCACCAAGGACCAACTCCATCACCAAGTAGTAAGGCTGCAAATGGATGCGACATCAAATCCCAAACAGGACCTCTCAACAAACTGCTACGAGGTCTACTTCACACGTCTTGACTGCACTTTCATAGTTAAACCTGATGGACGACAGTGACTGAAATTAAAGTGTCAAAATTTACGTACCTATAAATAGCGATTGGAGGGGGATGACACTGCACGGTGTATAGAGCTGCAGTGAGGCATTTAGTGAACATTTTGTCAAATATGCTATCGCCAGTAACAACTCTCGACCGCAACTGTATTTCGTGGAACCCAAAGACTGCTGACAACAAATTAACAGTGATGGAGCAACAACGCCTTCAGTATGGTCGCTCGAGAGTCAAACAACTGGAAACCCAATGTGAAAGCATGCAAGACACTTACCATGTAATCGTTGGCCACGCCGTACATTTTTACGACGTTCGGATGGTCATACATTTGCATGACCCTAGCTTCTTTCCACAATGCGTTGCTCGCTTCCACACTCATTTCAGTCAGCTCCTTCACTGCCACCTGAACATGTCGCTCACGCACAACGAACAATACGCAGAGTCAGGAGAGTCAAAATAAGAGCGGGTGGGACTTTTAGCGCGGTGAGCACGCTGTCTTCATTTCTACATATATTG
>JAARMF010002910.1:0-21653 GCA_022844705.1 Toxascaris leonina
GCTGTTCAATGTGATCAATGTGTTAGCTAGTTATTTCGTCAGTGAGCTCATTTATTTTTAACTTAGGAAATTCCCAACTTTCAGCGCATCTCATCTTGCGCCAAAAACAAAAAAACTGAAGATCGATACTTGGGAATAGAGCATGAAAAGTGAGGTAAAGATGGGAAAGATCATGCAGTCCTATTGTTCACCATAAACACTTCAATTCAGCAAACTTTGTTGCATTCGCTTTTATTTATTTATGCTTTCCTTGCTTAACGTTGAAGCCCGCTGTTATTTATTTCCTCTGAGAGCAAGATGACTCTGGTGCAACTCTGTAGAACGTCTGCGGCACTTCAAGCCCTGTTAGGCAATATTATAGCACTTTGTAAAGGTGCATTGAGAAAGTTGACGCAGAATGCACCGATCAGTATAAATGTATCGTTCGGCGAGCTTTTCATTATTCAGTTTGGCTGAAAGTATGCCACTCGTATGTTCGAAGCCGAGAGGGCTGTAACCACAGCCTTTCTCTCAAGCTGCCTTAAAAACTTGATCCGCGCTTCCGACACTCTAGCTCTGGCGTCGGTGTCTATTTAACAAGACTTTATCGATGGATTTTTTTCAGAATGCTGTCGACAGGAATCATTGCAAAGACGTCAATAAAGCGACACCTCATATAGAAAAAGTCGAAGCGATTTGTCAGCACAAAAGGAGACCCGTGTGAGCGCTTAAGCGATTTTTACCTGCCAAAGAATTGCAAAAATAGAATACTTCTCAATTTCTGTGGGCATAACACGTTTTGGAGGTCATTTTTGAAGCAGTGCCAAAAATATCTGCGCAAAGGTGGGTTCTAAACTGCCACTGTCTCCGCAACTATCCTGATGGCTCTGAAGGGCCGTAACCGATCGCACGTGCCTCATATTGTGTATCTTCTGTGCACAGGTAATCAGCATTGACGCCTTCGGCTCGTCGATATTGGCGATCCACGCGCATGCCCTGAACATTTAGCCAGCTAAAAATGTCTTTGAATATTCAGCTTGAGCTCTATGAACACTCATCAGTTCTGAAGTGTCCTCGCTAATGTCGATGTTTTTTGAATAAAAATTCACTTGAAGGTTCCCGAGTCTCATTCGAGAGCTCCTGAAATTTGGAAAGTTCCAAATTTCGAGCCCATCGGTTTCCAAGAACTCAAATAACGATATTAGCTGGAAACAGCCGAAATAGTATTACTATTGATATAATAGTGCTTCGGCAGCGCAAGCCAGACACCAAACGTCTGTAAATGTGGTGAACCTGAGCCCATTTTAGTCTTATTCGCTCTTAACATATGCAAAGCCATCCTCGCAGTACGCAATTCTTCGCACGTGTCATCTGCACAATGTGCATGACATACAAGTTCAAGCTGCTTAAATCAGCGTTGTGTAACAGACCCCCGCATGCTTGAGGAGAATAGGAATGGGGAAAACCCACAAATTGATATGCCTGCATCATGACCTTGTCGTATCTGCTCGTTTCGTTTAAATAATTTCGCATAGTTTGTACCCCCTCGATGTAGCTTGTATTCTTTTGCAGGTCTTCGAGAATCGGCAATCCCACGCAACATTCAGGCGAGTTTGAGGCGCTACTTTCAGATGTTTCATCGAATGAGCTTAGTGACGTTGAAATCACGCAGCCTGAAACGACGCCAAAAATAATATCGCCTGGTCGATCGGTAAGTTGGCGGCATCGAATGCGCTTTCCAGAGTGCAGTATTTCGCTGCTGTCCTCACATAAGGAATTGATTCCGGATTGGTTGGTATTTCAATTAGGTTTTATATTTTCGTTAAAAAACGTTTAGTCGATGTCTCCTTTTCGCGGTTTATTTTGATCATTGAGACTCTTCTCTCAATGTACTTCATCACTTGGAATGTTCAAAGGGAAATTGGCGATTAGTGTATGTAATAGTGTCTTTGATGCCTCAGCTAATCAACACAGCTCTGAGATTGTGGAAAAGGATGCTATATATAAAGACGAAACAATCGCCTCTCGCGAGATCACTCTTTCTACCGTTTTTTTTTTCAAAAATGCGCAATAATGCAACTTTACCGTTTATACCATTTTTGTCATGCTCTATGAAAATAACTCTGATATTATTACGGCATACTAGATATCAATCGTGAAATTATGAAATAGAGCACTGATATTTCTTACTGATGATGTCTTGGTAAATTTCTTTGTGCAGTGCTGAAGAAAACAACTGACGACACTAGTGGTATCTTTATGGAAAGCCGGATGCTCAATGGACTTCAAGTTATTTTCTTTAGCGATTCTATGTCGATCTAAAAGACGATGAGGAAACGACCTCAAACGGTTGAAAAGAGGAAAGTGCAAACGAAAAGGAAAATTATCTGTTGTCTCAACGATACTTTGCTATTTTTTTATTGAACTGTCTGTTTCTAAGAGAATAAACATTATTTTTTGAGATGTGCCATATATAGGCATTATGTAAGACGATGTATGAGCGTATCTCTTTGGTTGAATATGCTATGTGAGATGGGAGAGAAAGAGAGAGGTGTGATCGTCCATGCAGAACGCAAGATCTGAAAAAGCGGGGAAGTCATCTGAAAGAGTCGTTCAATTTCTCAGGAGTCGAGCTCATCTCCGCCATTATTTAACCTGAATTTTATAACTTGACCCACCTCGTTCGATCAACGAATGTTTCATCAAAGTCATCGGAGAGATAGAGAAGGTAGATTTTATTGTTTACAAGGTAAATAAAACAGTGCAATAAATCATGACGTGATCCAATCATCATCACTCCTTTAGCAATCGCGTTTTGGTCGGTTGATTGGGACATGTGTGGAATATTCGCATTGGAATTTCTCATAGGATTTGTAAAGTGGCCTCGACGTAAAAGTGACTGGGTATTGACTGAAACGACGTTTTTTGTTGCGCTCTTGTGCAGTCGGTCGCTTCTACTGGCTAGATTCTCGAAGCCCTTGTGCAACGTGTTACTTGGCTTTTCGAGTGATCGTGCAAGCAACTGATGCGCAAAAGTGAATACTGTGTCAACACACCTGAGGCGCTTTCCCACCTACCACTTCTTAAGGCGTTCCGAGTAGAGGAGAAGCGATGCTCCCTGATCGGATGGAGTTTATAAGCAATGGGCATGCAGATCTCATCATATATTTCATTGAACAACTCAACAAAGAACTCAAAAACGAAACGATGTCATGAGGGCACACAAAAATTCCATTCACTCGATACATTCGTTCACCTCTCAAATGAAAAAAACATCCTCATATATACATTCTCACAGAAAGAACGATATTGCACATGAACAATCAACTCTACCGCAATTCAACCGATAGCAATTATTGGAGTGATTTCTGAAGAACCTGCTCCTTTTCGAAGAATGCAATCAAAACACCTTTATTGCTGCTTGATTATCACAAACTTTTGTGCTGCAATTATTCGACATCATCGACTATTAGGCAAGGCTCCAACAATTCCTCTTACATCCGTCCTTCCTGCATACGATCATGTGCAACTTTTGAGAGGTTCTGCGTTGAAAAAAACATCTGAGCACGTTAAAACGTGGAATGGACATATTAGTGCTGAGTGAATTCTGAAGGTTATTTCAGTTGTCCATCAAGAAACTTTTGAAAGTCTCTACATGAATCTGCGCTATATCATCGAACATCAAGTCATAGGGGCAACCAAATTCGTACCGGCTGTTTTGATGGATAATTTGGTTGGAACTGTCAAAGTGAGTGGTGCAGAAAGTTTTTTGTAAGCCTTTGGAAATTTGCTTCGGAAAAAGTGCATTATGACGTTGTTGTGTCCATATGTCTAACTGTCCACTTGTCCGTTCGTCTTCCTGTAGGTGTGTCTGTCCATCTGTCTGCCCACTGGTTTCAAATCGGAAACTACTGATAGTGGAGTTTAAAAACTTGATGGATGTGTTGTGAGTAAAGGATAAACGCCTGTACCGAAATCCACGCCGATTCACGAATTCCAATGCGATTTGCAAACACTAAAGGTGACGTCGTTCATGGAGCACATTTTTGCGACGGGAAAGGTCGCGAGTTCATCCCAGTCTGCGGACAATGTTTCCAGCGGTCACCGAACGACGGTTACCATCTAAGTCTGACCAGACTAAAATGTTTCGCTGCACCATACGACAATAACCGAATAAAATAAAAGAAAAACGTGTCAATATTTCTTAGAGGTTTGCTTTTATTGTTCCACCAGTTGGATAAACGAAAATTAAATCATTGCTCGTAACCTGTGGAATTGGTTGGTGAGGTAAGCAAGCTGCAAAAGTCCATATTGTATCTGCTCCTTTGGCCTGTTTTCTTTTAGGTCCCCCATTCGTATTAACAAATGCACATTCTCAACATGCGGCGTATCGAAACAATGCAACAAACACATTGGATGATATGGGTGGCAAGTAGCTGCACCGTTTTTGCCGACTGCGATGTTCACTTAGCAAAGTTATGCGATGATTCTTTTTAGACATCCAGAAATTCAAAACCACGCGCAATAAAAGAAACCTCTGTGGCTTGAGCACCAGAAAACCCATATAATACTTGGCTATGACTTAGGTGATGTTAAGTTTCATTTCAGAGAAGCTTAAGTTAGATTCCAAGTTGATTTAATATCGGAGCAATAAGAGCTAATTTCCGCGTAGCCGAATACGTTACTTTTCTAAAAGCAATTCAGGGTATCACAGTTCCCTTCCTCCAGTACAAGAGAGGTTTCTGTTCAACGTGAAGGGGTCATTTCGAAGATACAATACGACATATATAATATACAGTGTGGCATTTGCGGTGATATGCACGAGTTAGAGCACATAAATGAGGGTATAACTGAGCAAAACAATTGACATTAATAGGATTAGAAACTCGATGGTGGTTATATGTAAATGCGAGGAACGATTGCAAAAATCCACATCAGCACAATAGCAGATGACATTATTAACGCCAAACATTGTCTCGGTAACGCAACGTGACTCTTCGGCTCTCATCATCGCCTCATCACCGTAATAGCTTTCACCGCTAACCGACCTAAAGTTCAATAACGAACTGCTACAGTAGTACGCAGATTATAGCACCTGCATTTGTATTTATAAGGACTACAGTGTGATAGCTATGATGCACATAAGTGTTGCTAGGAATGTTGTGGAAAGAAAAGCACTGTGCCTAAAAAATTGTTGTCGGAATTTGGTTCAGATCGAAGTGAGTTTAAAAACTGAGCTTTTCGTCTTTGTCATGGCCACATGGAGATAAAGTTTCGAGAGGTTTCTCTACACATGAAAGAATTGTTTTACAGTACGAAAATGGGGGATTCTTTCTGTTTTCAGCATCATTATCTACAACACTGCCGCCTTTGGCTCGTTTATTTTGAATTCCAGAACACAAAGACAGCTGCAAAATACTCATCGAGGAGATATTTCGGGCATATTTCTTCGTTCAAATTCCATAATTTGATCGGAGGTTTCCTCTCCTGTTTTCGTTTTCTTTACTCGCAATGTTCCCTCTTCTTCAGTCATCACGAAGAAATACATTCCAGATATTTTCATCAAATGCTAAAATCGATTTTTAACTAAATGCTTACTAAAAAGCGAATGAGTTTTTGATGTGACGAGAAAAAGAGTAAAGTAATTTATGACAAAAAGCAATACAATATTATTGAAGACTTCGAAGAAGAACCGCTGTGGCATATTGCTGCATCTATCAACTATATTGCATATGAATTTTTTTGGAAAAAGAGTGTGGAATTATGGAAAGAAGCAAATGAAAGAAAACAAAAAAGATCGGACAGTGATAAAAGCGTGGAAATTTTGTTTATTTCCAGAAATAACCACAGGAATTTATTGCTCATTGAAGGTGATAGTAGATATAATGGATCAACACACTACATAGGATACTCCATCGGTATTATATTGATAAATAAAACATGAAATGCGAGTTTGCAGTAAACTTCGACTGCGGCCGTTGAAAATGGAGATTCTTCGCTCTTTAGTTAAACAATAGATGAAACAAGGCGCTTTTTGAGAATAGACCAATTTAGGAAATTAGATTGCTGCACGTCGATTGAACCATTTGCATTCACAAAATTTGGTGAGCTACTGCTGCTGTCGTTTAACGCAAAGTGCCGATGCTATAAACAATCTCTAACGTTTATGTTCTTAATGCCCTCTCCAGAATGCCGAACAACTGTTTTGGTTCAAGCATGCTCCGTGGTGCATTGATTGCTCTAGTGGGATGCGGAAGTATAGATGGGAGAAGATTGAGAAGAGAGGCCCATATCTTTTTGGTTTTCATGTCCAGCTATCCTCCCTTCGGAATTATTTGCGCTTCCTTACCGTTGTGGAATTGGAAGGGACTTTAAGGGATTTGAAATATGAAGATCAATTAACCGAGAATAGCAGTAAAGGAACCACCAAGTAAAGTTCAGTCTCAAAACACAATTTACTTCGGCAAATAGTGTAAAATTTGAAAAAATAGGTAATTTTGTACTATTTCGGCATTTATTGCCGTAAGAGTTAAATGCTCAGTAGGCGAATTGCATAAGCTTGTCTGCATATAACAGATTCACACCTGTATTTATTCAATGAAATCAGCAGCTGATACTCACCTGGAAGTACGATTCTCGCAGCCCTTGCTAACGTACTGATCGCTTGCTGCAAGAATCATCAACAATATCTTATATAGTGCTGCAGTGCATTCACATAACACACCTGATGGGCCAACAACTGCGGCAACTATTGCGCTGCTTGAGGATTTCGTTCCCACCTGAGACATTCCGTCGAATGCCCTAACGCGGAACGGTTCTAGACATTCTCATAGTCTAGAAAAACTCCCCTCGGGCTCCGCTCTAGGTCATAACCATTCCTTTTTAGATATCTGTCTTTAAATCAACACCTTACTTTTGCATCGGCGGTTTTCCATTATATCATTTCCTCTGCGATTTGCCTGGAGTGAAAATACCCTATAGCATGCCTCAATAAGCAACCGGTAATTATGTTACGCCAGAATTTTTAATTTTTACATATCAGTATTCGTTATTTTTTTCAGCGGAAGCCACCCTTCTTTATTCATCTTTTCATGAGGCAGAAAGGCGACGAACTATAATTACATTGAATGCCAACTGATACCATTATGGGCTTCCAAACAGTAGTCTTTTAGTGTAAAGCATTTGATAGCTAATACTGCAGTTTCCAATGGAAAGTAAAACGCCCATTTTGTGTGCTTCAATAACAGGAGGTTGACTATTTCATCGCTGTCTTTTCATCTATAGTTCAAAAGTTTTCTTGGATGAATGGAGTCACAGCATCTCTTATCACCATTACAAAGTGCCCACTTTTATTGAGCAGAAAAATGTTAAGGTGGGAGGGAATGGGGCCAAAGTCAAGACGGCAAGCTTACTGCCGGATAATCCATGCATGGGAATGAATGTGAAGCTCCCACATCGCTAGGCTACGCTTCATGGAAAAAGCTTGGTCTGATAGGGTCAGTTCTAAAATGGTGTCGAGTGACTGGATATGGATATAAGCGGCATAAAAGTGTAGCGTCACTAAATTATGATGGAGACAAATTTGAGCACGAAAATGGCTTATGAAGGCACCACACTCACCCAACGATTTAACACAAAGGTCGCCCACGCACATCCCCGAAGTGCATTCGAAAGGCATATTGCATTGATAGCACTTCCGTTTAGTACCTGAAAGGTATTGATATTTCACTATGTAAATTAAACACAATCGTTACCTGATAGTTCAATGCTGAATTGAGCAAAACTTCATTCGAACGTCGCAATTCGTGCTAAAATGGAGCAAGTGAAAATCGGCTATTAGAAGATCGGACGGTGTATGTTTGCTTGACCAAACCCATTTGACCGGTTCAATTGCAGCCAACAATTTTGAAGCAGCGATCAGTAAGGATTCGGTATGAAAAAAGGTTTGTTGACAAAGAGGTTGTATGCGCAACTGTACAGTAAATATGAGTGCAGTGCTTAACGTAACACTCTTTTCTTATTCTGTTCTTGAGGGCTCAATACTTTCAGTGTATGTCAACATTTCCTCAGGTGTAGAAAATGGTGATCGCTGTTTTAATAAGAAAACATTTAATGTTGCGGCTTTCGCTGCAGTTCCCCACCCGGCAGCAGCCCAACAATCATCTACTCAGAAGTCTCTGGTCCGTCTTCTTCGCCACTTGGCTTCCATCTAGCACCTGGATTAAATATAGTCCTGTATTCACAACACATGCGTAACAAATAGTTGCATGTAGTTTATACCATCCGCGCAACTCACACATTCATCATTTGGAGATTAATGCTATAGAGCAGACGTTTATTCGCGAAATGGGAGAAGATAAAGTGAGAGAGGAGCAGGGACGGGACAAGTGAGGAATTAGATGAGCTGCTCTGGAGATTCGTTTCAGTCGAATAATATTTTGTTCATTGCTCAATATGCTGAAGGAATTAGAAACGCTATACTATATCCTTATTTTTTTGACATTTAATGTGATAAAATAGAAAACTGATTTGGAGAGATTTTTGTGAAATTAGATTGCATATTATGAGAAAAATATTTCAATATAAGTCTTTTACTGCGAATTCTTAGAAGAATTTTCAATGAATTCAATTCTCTGTGAATTTCCGTGCCAAGTAAATGAGTTATCACCATCGCCTCTTCCTTGCAACATCGTTTAAACCGATCGTATACGAAGAAAAGTTTTGCCATTCATCAGTGGACGAAAGTGAGATGATGTGACGAAACGTTCCGCGTTCCTAAGTGGAATCGATAAGAGAGTGGCATTTTAATTGTGTTGCCGCTAAGATTGCTCCCAAATGAATGCAAAACATCACGTTCCATCGAAATTCACATTCCTCTCGTAGTTAATGTTGGTGGCGATGTTGAAAGAGAAGTACTGCATCGATTTTGCAAGCTTCTGCATCTAATAATAGCTAAAACTTTGGCTTATTAAGTGTCGTCTCTCATTGCCAATCGTTGATTGGTTCAGAATCTGTAGATAGATTTGCAGATATCTTCAAATCGGACAGGAAATTATGAACAGCTGATCCAACGAACTATAAATTGATGAACACTGCTGCTGCTTTGCGCCTTCCACAAGTTTTTATTCTGTTTATGCTTGTGCAATGCTAGAATTGTGGTCGTGCTATGCAAAGAAATCAAGCAATCAATGATTTTGCCCTTTAACCTTGACTGTTCAGAGAAGATAGATGGATAAGTGGCTGGACAGATAACCTAACGTTAGACTGCCGTGTGTGGGTTTCTGGACTGCATCCAAGCAAACCTGCATCGTTCGCCCTTTATCCACTTAGAGGCCTAGTCATTGGCCCACTAAATTTCAGTAGGCAGCGAACACACTATATGCAGGTAGGGTATAGGATTGACAATGCCATGGATTCGGACAACTAATCATTACAGAACGAAAAGTTTGCGTCCCATTTGGCGTAACTCACAGCCAAAATTTGCGTTATTAGATTCTATTATTTTAAGGTGAAGTCGTTGCCAATGATTTCATTGCTGAACCCGCAATTTCCACAATATAAACTGAACTCTGATTGATTTCTGATTAATCGGCGTGCATTTGCTGAAGATGGTGGCTTGTCAGATGTCTCGAACACTTGGAGGGGAATACATACATCCATATATGGTTTTGCTTGAACATAATTCCATGCGATGTCAGCACAATACTAATGAATTGCCGCGCGCACGAATTCAAGTTTTCTTTGCTTAATTCTGTCTCTATATGGCCTTTTTCTCTGTGAGCTAGTGACGGTTACCAACCGACTGGATTTCTGTCCGAAACATAAGCCTTGACGAGTTCTTATCGACTGCAGCTCTTTCTCAAAACTTCCGCCTTCTCGATTGCAACAAAAACTTCATTTTTATTTTAGATTGGTATCTTCTGCCGGTAATCGACCAGAATTTCTGAAATTCATTCGTTTAGGCCGAATTTTAGCCGTATAATTCAGTTTCAGCCACATGCTTCAGCAATTTAATTCAAAATATGCCTTTGATGAATAAGCGGCGATAATGCGCCTGAAAGAATGAGATTTCTCTGTGAAGCATCGCAAGTCGTCAACAACGTAATGGCCGATGTGGGGCATATTATGCTGCAACATTTGAAATTTGAAGACGCGATTTCGAATTGAATTACATGTTGAAACGCAGACAAATGTGACGCAAAGCACATCCAGGTTAGAGGGATTGCTGCCAGAGGTGAGGGGGAGGGGAGATTTCGCCTAGACGTCAACGCATGAAATAAATGGTGTAGAGTTCGCTAGCGGAATGATGAAACAGCTCCAGCGGTGGTAAAAGATTTACCAAGGAGAAGAAGAAGTGGGAGGAAAGGGATCGAAGAGGAGAATCAAACAACCGGGTTGTCTCTTTTATACTCCTTCCCCCCCCCCCCCCCCCCCCTTTCCAGAGTTGCCATTCCAGCCATCCCAGTCTACTTTTCCATATCTGACTTTTGAGCAGCAGCCCTGCGACTATACCATTTCGCCATTGCCCTTACATGTTATTTTGGCCGCGTCTGCTCTAATCAGTCTAAATACGGTTGTCCGTTTACTGTTGCACTGAATAAAGTTATATTAACTGTGGCTGTGCCGGGCGAACAAGCCTGCATATTGCTTTCGCGATCAATGCGCATTCCTAGAACTCGGGTCTAACAGAACATCGCGCCATCCGAATTATTTCAGTTGGTCCCTCCCCGTAGCCGATATGCCTATCAGTTCGAGCCGACCAAAAAATGTTGCAGCAAAAACCACTTTATTTACAGTTTCCAATGTCCCTTTGTGCGTGTCTGTAATATGCTTTTTTCATCATCCTTAATCTATTTATTGCGTCTAAGTCGTTTCGATGTGCACATCATAGCAGCTTCTGCTTATTCAATGTCAATTCGCTTTAATCAAAGCATCGCGAACGTTTTGCTCAATTTTGCTTTTCATAATCACTCCTGGACGGAATCACTCCTATGTTTTCCCACTCCCGGACGGAACGTTGAAATGAAAGAATAAAATGAAAATGCCGCTCGATCTTTAACAACCGAAAAATATTGATCGGTCGTTTTATATTCTGCTGCAATCGAAACTCGACTACCGACCAGTATCGTCGAAATACACTCACAGTTTCAACAGATATTCGGTTATAAGCCAACGAAATTTCGTTCGGCAAACATCGCTAATGAAGGTAAAAAAAGACGTTTTCTCTGATTGCACATTGCAAACAAATTGGCATCGATGTATTTCATTGTGGCAAAGAAAACAGATTGGAGGAAACCTGTATTGTGCCAGCTGTCTGGCAATAAATTCTTTGGCAATCTTCTCATTTTCGAACATCCTCCTGCTCAATATAATGTCACGCATGCATTCTCTACTGCCATTTTTCCATTGACAATTGAAAGTAATGGAAGAAGTCCATTCGTACAAATTCCTCATGCAGACATATGATGTCAATTAGGGAATATGGTACCAAAGATGGGTGACCGACTGGTAACATAAATCATTGGCTCAGCTGTATTAGATTCTCTCATAAAGAGGCAGCAGATCGAGGAAATCTTGATTGCCGTGAAAAAGCACCGGAGTTCAAATGGCCGATTAAGCGGTTGAAGTCGTTAAGTACGATTGTTAATTACCTCTGAGTTGGGCAGCTGAAGTAGTGATGAAGTTGTTCACTACTGCGATAATCAAAAAGGTTTCCGGCGATACCTGCATTCTTCAAAACGTAGCTGCTGTCGATCGTTTACAATATAGTCGCAGCATCGACCTTCATGCCTAAACACAGAATCTGCTGAACCATTGCATTCGGCAGCTAAGCAAAGCAAATCAACTCGCACATCTGGTACAGTATAAACTTGACGGCTTTTCGGCGTAACAATCTGCCAAGATGGATCAATGCAAATATACAACGATATACTTATTTTGTATGTATAGCAATGAATAAAATCAAACGCAATGTGTAACTACTGTTAGGACGGCTGATAATAGGATCTTGCAGATTATATACTTTGCATATTCATAAAAGGAGCCATATAGGTGGCAATTAAAAAGTTCCTAAATATCAATGGAAGTTCTGGCACTGTAATCCTTGTGCCCAATATAAACGTTGCTTCCGTTATAAATTCCCTCTGCTTCCCCCACTTGCGCAACATGCTAACAGCCAGCCATTCGTCGAAGCTTTTAAACAGGCTTCAAATATTACGACTCTTCGAGATATCTTTTGGTTGTTGTAATTGGACGGCTATATCGTGCGGTAATTAAAATGCAGTAGAAGACGTACCGGTGGCATTGGCAAAATATGCGTTTCTACATCTCTGCTCATGGGACCAACTAATGGCCTGAATTTTCAACAAGCCTGCTCGTGAAGAGCGAGTTTTTTTTAACGGAGCATATCCTATAGGCAAAAGGGAGATAAAGGAGGGGAGGAGAAGGGAATGGACGGGAAAGGTAGGAGGAGGAATGTAAGTAGTGGTGAAATGTTCGACTTAGTGGTATGTGACTGATTTGGAAACGGAATCTAAAACAAATATAATGTACATTTTGCAGATTTCGTTGTAACCAGCGCTACGAGTGTCAACATCGAAAGAGGCAGAAAGACGGGCAGATGAGCTCACATGTCTAGAACATATGTTGGCCAGCAGAGTGAAAAGCACAAATGCTGACAAAAGCCATCGGGAACAAGAATCGAGAAAAACAAAACAAAGAAAGAACGAGAAAAAGATTGCACAATCGTCTGACCGGAATGACTTGTGCAATTGCTGTAGATATAATCTTCTTTGGTATATTTTAAGAGAATTAGTCCAAAAGTATGTGAGACATAGAAGTCGGCACGATATGACCAATCTCTTTCATTCCACTGATGTGACCAACCGCTCTCAAAGATCAGCAAGAACAGTGCGATATAAAAATGCATTTAATGTGATTCGATAGTTCGCCTTTCCACAGACGTGCTTGAAGGATCGAATGCCGACGAAGTAAAAGTGCGGGGAGCAAAAAAATTTTGTTTCTTCATTTCTTTGTATTCCAACAATATCAGTTATAAAAGTATCAGCTGTCATAGAGAGGATAAAATCTGTCATCTACAGCTGTAAGATAAAATCTCTTTAATGCTAACATTTCCGTCATTAATGTAATAAAATGATATTAAAGTGGAATTATCTCCTTAAATATTTTAAATGATAAAACTGCAAAGCTTAGTTGGCAATGTTGTCACAAAGCTGTTAAATTTGGTAGCAGCATATTCGGACGGGAGTGATAGCGTGTTAAAATCGTCGTTTATTTCGACTATAAAGCGCCAAAAATCCAGCACAATAAGTAACTTGCTTTCCTCTTTCTCCGCTTGCCTCTCTCCATCAGTAAGTAAGACGTTTCGGTTATTGATAAATTATGCCATATAGTCTGGGGCTCGCCTCACTCATCTCCCTGAAGGTAGTGGATTTTATCGTAAAGAATTGTGACCATCTCCCTTTCGATGATACTTTAAAGGCGTAGTGAGGCTTGGTTCTCGATGTCAGTACATCAAAATGCGACATATTTCAGCATTAGTTCATTGCGCAGGTCGTCAATAAAAAGCGCATAGCATCTGAGTGCATACAAGATGCACATCATTCGAGCGCAATTTCAATGCTTTTTATTTGTCGCTGAAAGCTGAAGTGTTCGCCTAAAATTGATGTGTTGAAGAAAGACGTTAGTGCGATGCAATTCGCTATTCTGCGACAGGATCACTTTCGTCGCTGCGACATTACCCAAAGACCAATTTATCAGCGATAAGAGCGAATAAAAGCGACCAATTTATTAGCGGTAACAACGAATATTAAATGACCAATTTGTCAATGATAATAGCGAATACCAAACGACCGATTTGCCAATGATAAGAGCGAACAATTCTACGCGCTTAGCATTTAACAATTTGCTATAGTAAGCGCACAGCAGTCAATGCGAGAAAAGTTTCATGCTTATTTTATTTCGCTAAGAGTCTGATGAAGACAACGAGCCAGGCNTTTATTTTATTTCGCTTGAAATACTCAAGCGACGCTTCTTGAAGCAGTCTGATGAAGACAACGAGCCAGGCATCCAATGTTGCCTTCACTTTATAACATGCCTCAGAGCGCTCCCAAAATTGATTTGGTGAACCATTTGTATGACACTGTAATTTAGCTCATCGCCATATGTTACTCAAAATAAAACTGCATTTCTGATATTCGATGCTTCTAACGCGCTTCTGCATTAGCCACATTTTTTCTCATAGGTGCATAAGTGTGCCAAGTTGGAACGATATGTGGAATTCAGAAACACTCGTCGCTGGGAATAATATTTCTTGAAAGGCTGAAATACATCACGATTTGAGGAATCATGCGTTCACATATTATATGATTTCACTGCCCATATCAGAGCAAAAGATTCCTGTGATGACACCAGGCCAGTGCAAAATTCATATAAATCTTTTATGTGCGCATCATCATATTCAAAACAACTGTAAATTTTACGACTCCTGAACTGTGCAATAACAGCATCACAATAGCTATGTACCAAAAGTAATAAGTGTACGAACATGACAATAGAGCGGACATTGCAAAAAACGTAAAAGAGATGAAAGCAGTGAGCGCAAGAAGCAGCAGAATAATGGCGGTGCAATACACCAAATAGCTGTCATCTGTCACTGGAGTGGATTCAAATGCCGCCACAACGAACACCTCAATTCGTCTGTACAACAGTTATTAGATTCACATCCTCGATAACACATTGCGAATAACTAATTCACAATCATATCAACCAGTACCATTAATAGAAACATTGCAGCTCAATGCAATCAGCAGCAAAAGCCCAATTACTTGGTTTGAGATCTAAGCTCGAGCAACGAACCGTCAGCTCAAGCTAAATAATGTGCAGAAATCACAAAGCATGACCGCAATGTTGAACTGAATATGATAGAGCTTCAACAATACGATAGGTGACAGGTTGTTCTAGAACTAGTACGAGCTTTACTTCTAAATACCTGTAGTCGGATAAGCATTCGTGGAAGAATTTACGAAATTTTGTCGGTGTAGAAAATTTTACGTTGAGAATTAGGCCAAAAAAAAAAATTCCAAAGCTCCTATTCATGCTCTCCTCAAGGTACTTATCAATAAATAGGAACATCTTTCAGCAACCTATACAAATATCCAGAGTGGCTATGAATCAGTTGCAGGACAAATGAATTGTGAACTGCAAGTCTCTCCTAAATATTTGGCAGCACAAACACTTTGTTCATAGCAAATGTTCTTCATTCACTAACAGTCAATATTCAGCAAGTCCTTCGGTCTTCTTTATAAGTTCTTTTGCATATTCAGTTTCAACTCAGCTGGTAACAGGCTACCTTCCAGCATCTCTACGACAAGGAACAAACTGGCTAAATTCCATGCGGTTACGTGAAGGTGTGTGGAAAGGAGCTGCACTCAAGAGCTAGTTATTGAAAGTGAAAAACAAAATGAATAGCATTTCTTTCCACACTGCAGAGAGTGCAGTAAGAGAGTATGTTGGAGAGTATTTGTGTTAGAGAGTATGTTAACACATTAAGAAATTGATGACATCAGAATCAGGCTCCATAGGTGCGAAGGTTGCCGCTACAAAATAACCATATCTTCGATGTACTAAACCTTCTTTAGCATTTGAAGAAACCGGTGGTTTTTAACATATTTTTGAACAACTGAATTGCGTGAAGCTTAACATTTTGATATGCAGTTATCATTGGCTGAGTTCATTCGCACTATTCCATTGGTGTTTTTACATTCGTTCATGAAAGGTGAGAGTCCAACCACGATCCAACGTGATTGTTCTACCAAAAACTGGCAAACGTACTATGAAGCCAGTGCAAACAAAACTTCCGCCCACTGGAGGCATTTGATTGAGCAGTTCCCCAGCTATGTTGTTCCTTTCACGTGTCGTACTTCAATTATTTAAGATATATGTGGCTAGCAAATACGGTTATCGCGTCCTAGATGCCACACACATGAACGATAGTGCTGCATGACAAGTGCAAGTTGGTGGTTACACACTCCCGAAATGCAGCACTATGTCGAGTGTTGAGCGTCGCCCATCAGGTAGACAAGGTATGTATGTCGCAAAAGTGTTTCTTTAGCAAACCACTCATCTACAGTGCTCACTTTGGGGATTCCGTTATATTTGGGCATACTCTGAGAAAGTTACACGGATACGGGTTAAATATTTCTTACCGCAGTGTCATTATTCATACTAGTTAGATCTCGAATTTCGCACCATTCGTCGATTGAATTCTAGCGATTTGCAAACACCTATTGCTTACAGAAGTTATTAGCATCAAGGATTAGACATTTTTTCAGAGACGATATCCGAATCAATGCTCTCAGGCTTTTTTTTGGCTGCTCGTCCAGATGAATGCACATAGACGATTGTAAAGGGCACAAAGTAGCGAATTGGCAAGAAACGTTATGATCGGTTTGGTGTATATATATGTCTAAATCATGAAAGTTAGTGTCATACGGCTCCTGCGATCGTCGATCGGATTCCGAAATCCGGCTCAGTCCCCTTCGAATAGCAATTTCTCCTCTCTTCTCTCCGCCACCTTCCCGTCGGGGTCTCCGCTTTGGCTGGTCTCCCTTCGTCACGACCTCCCCGACCGAAGAGCCTCTCTTGGCAGCAAACTGCGGATGGATAATTTTCATCAGTAGCCGCATTCCACGAATTGCGAAAAAGTGAGGGGAATATTCGTCTTCAGTGATATGGCAACAACTTTCTAAACCTTAATGAGCTAGATGCATTGAACGCTGGAAAATAACAATCGATTAGCCGGACTGATCAGGTTGTTCGGTTTTTGACCGACCACTTTTTCACACCTGCCAGCAAATCTGTGGCTGCTGACATCGAGCATCTATCGGTTCAATCAAATGACAGACAACAAATGAAACGTTTAATTGGCCACTCCGAGCGGTCAGATTCAACAACCGGCATCTTGCAGTGATGTTGTTGGGTTCTTTTCAATTACCACATTCTATCTGAAGCACCGGAATAACTAAGAGAGAGACAGTATCATAGGATTGATCAGATGGATTTCAAAGAGCCCATATTTAAAAGAACGGTGCAGAATGCTGGCTGAAAGTGTTTAACGATCAAAATAAATGCCATCCTCTCCCAGTCGTCAAAGAAATTCTCAAAGAAAAAGTCTGCTCACTAATTTTACCGTTTCTTTCATCTCTGCGACTTTAAAATAAAAACGATTAAATGACCCTTACTACTTTACTTAGCGGAAGTGTTTTATCTCATTAACAGCAACAGCCATCTTTCCGGAAATTCTGGGATTTCGATGAGAAAATATTCACGCACTATTTCATCAAGCACCTCGGACGAATGATGTATATTCAATAAGGATATAATATCCTTCCAACTCAATGCAACAACAGTCTTCTTCAAACATTTTCGTAGCAGGGAAACAGATGAACAAATTATTCCTCGCAAAATGTTATTAAATAATACATCTGCTGAAGGAGAGAGAAACAAATTGAAGTATGCAACCAGCCGACTCCACCAAAGCAAACTGAAGCATCCGCTTATTGGAAGAAGATGACGAAAGATTACTGCTCAATAAGCGTCCGAATTGCTCGCAAATAGAATTGCGAACAATCCCACGCCATATCGACAACAAAATAATGATTATAGCAGCTATGTCTTCGACTTGTGCATTCGGCTTAGGAATTTTGTGGATCATAACTGTTGTGGAAGAGGGGAGGAATAAGTGAAGAAGAACATATCACTGCCTCGAAGTTTACACACGAGGAAATGGTACTTGTTCGCAAGATTGACATCGCATCAAGCATCCCTGGAAATAACTGACGAAAGTTTACTGCCAGAAACCGGTAAAAAACTTCGATAGATCAAACCGTCTTCTCAACTACAGCTTTCACATAACCAGATTTGTGTGCAAAAAGCCTCAGCCAAATTGTCAGATTATGCGACATTCAGCGAAGTATATCCTGCAGACTTCGAGGCAGCTAAAAGACCTTTTTGGAAGGAGCGAGGAAGGAGGGGAGATAGGAAGGGAATAGGAATGGATGGGAGCCTTTTTCGAAGCTTCCGGTGCAACAACTATGGCTTAACGCTATGACGGCATTAAAGGTGCATGTTTGAATGTAAACTTCGGGCACTGCTAGCAGACAGGAACTAGCGGATTGGTCGGCGTGACTCTGATAACTACAAGTAAAACTGCAAATGGAGACAATTTGGGCACAGCGCACCTCTTAGGTCGGGCAAGACATGCATCAATCCTTCACATTTCTTCCTTTTACTCGCCCCTAATGGAAAGTTTGCACCTGTCACATATTCACTACCAAGAGACACAGCACTCAATGCCTTCAGAATGGTATACGAGCAGTACATACCATAACACTGCTTCACTGTCGACGATTTTTGACCAACGACTTCCGCTTCAACGTTCACGGATCGACTTGTTATTGTAATTTCTGGGCCATAAAATACCTATTATCTGAATCAATCGGTCGGCAGGAAATGGAATGGTCGTGCCGGGTGTATTTTATTGGGTATCTTTGAAAGTGAATAGAACTGGTTAAAAAAACACCTATAGCAGTCTAACAGTTTTCCAAGCGAACAAATGTTGCGCTGCACGGAACTTTGAGTGACAGTCGAACAATGCGAGGTCTATAGTCGCCGACACTCCAGGAACGTTTCATTTACTAGAAACTGAAGCCTTAGTTTTCCAGAAACCACTGTCGATCGGAAGCCTTACAATAACGAGAAAAGTGGATTAACGGATGTTTTTATGTGATTGGGGGCATCGTGAGGAGAAAATATGTTGACACTATCTCACTGTATTTGTTGAAGTATTGTAAAGACGTGCTGGTTGATTACGAAGTGAGCTGTCTCCCTGTATGAATCTATATCAATGTTATTTTACGTGATATCAAACACCGCAAATACTCCATCTGTTACAAATACCATACATCAAACATAAAATGCTCGGGATATTTGAGCTCAACGCACACGGGCATCCACGAATTGCTTTCTTTGAGGTGCGAGAGGGGAGGAGGTGGAGGCGGAGGAGAGATGATTAGTGTCATACAACTTTTCAAGCCCATATCCATAACACATGATCAGTGCGGTGGCAACAGCAAGGGGCAACGAAATTATTATATTTATACAGTCGAACTGCATTTGATCCTTCTCTACTGCGAATGATGCTGCATATTGTTTGCAGCTGTCTTTTATTTTGCACAAGCTGTGGCAGTTTTCAAGTTTTATAATATATGAGTGAATATTTTGTGGTAATAAATTATGTAGTTATATATATATATATATATATATATATATATATATATATATATATATAANACGACACCTAGACTTCCGTTTGCTTTTTCGAGATTTCTATGCTATGAAGTTCGTCCTCAAGTTGACGCAAATCTCGAAAGAATTTTCGAGTGCATCTGCTGCAAAAAGTCTACATAGAAGTGGATATACAATTCAAAGTCCTGTTCTCTAGACATCACGTCTTCCGTTATATAGCGTCTTAATAATTGGCGTTGCTGCATCTTCAGCGAGGCAATGCAAAACTTGAAAGCTTTCGCAAAATTTGCACCACTGGCTCATACTTCAAAAAAGGAAATGAGGAAGGGAGGGTGCGGTGAGTGTGGTGAGCAGTTCGGACAATAGTGGAGGTAAAAATGTGCGCACTTTTTAGAACATATTTTTGTGGGGCATACACAGCTAGACAAACGCCATCCTCTGAGCCTGATGAACGAGTAAATTTTTGGGGAATCCATCGGTACCCTCATAAATCACCATTTTTGTTATGTGCACTCTTGCGTATTGGCCGCTCGTCATCATGCCGTGCATACCAATTTCCACATTGCTTCTATGCTCAAAACAAATCAGCATCCCATTTAAATGCCACACAGCTTTTCCGAGCATATCGATTATGAGTTCTGAAAGTGAAATTTCAGTTAAAGTGTTCAGGAAGAAAGTAAGCGCGTCGAAAGTTTGAATTCGAACGACCCAGGTACGACTGACCGCAATTCAGTTAATCCAATGAGCTAATCCCGAACCGACCATATGGACGATTTTGAGCTAAATAGTGAACTGATTTCGAATGGTCAACAAAGGCGTAAAGACTACGCATGGTTATTAGTGCGGAAATGTCTAAAACAGGGAAGCTTGAAGTCAACAGTGAAATGCATTTTCATCCTTGTAGGATGGTCGAAGAACTCAGTTAACAATCGCCAGATGAAACAAGGTCACATATCCTCACCTGGTTCTTATATGGGAAAGAAATCAAGTTCGTCGACTGATTCTATAGATATACGCATTATACAATTGGATAAAAGCGGTCAAAAGCTTCTTTTCTAACAGAGAGACAGATAGATGTACCGCATTTGCTCAGCATCACGCCGTCAAAACTGCTCGAAAACTGTGTGCTATACGGTGGTGCAAAGAATGGAAAGAATCAATCATAGAAGTTGATAATGGGATATTTTTTCGATGTAAGGCTGCCAACATATCCTATATCTCCAATATTCTTCTTTAAAAAGAGCACTAATGAGATCAATGTGTAAACAGTATTAAGCTTTCTGCATTACTTCGCCAAGAAACACGATATGTTCCGTACTCGAGACAATATGTGGCACTGCCTTGACAAATCAAAGTCGGCAATCCAGAGAAGGTAAGTTGACTACGTGTTGTGGTCTATTCAAAGCTAGGCATTCAATGAAGCAGAGCAAAGAATGAAGGGATCTTCTCCTCTAAATGAACACTGTAAAACGACCAATCAATCCGCACAGAAAAAAAAAATGATAATAAAGTGGTATCGGAAGATGCGCAACACAATTAATTGGCTAGTTGAAAAGCTGCGCAGCACGATGGATGAGCTTTGAATTTATGGCAACGTTGCATCGTTACCCTCATAAGTCAATTTGAACACAAGAAAAACTCATTTCCCCATGCCAGCGAAGGAACAGGGATTGTCAAATCTAATGGAGGAGAATGAGCAGGCATGTCCATAGTGATAGGTAATTTAAATTCAGCAAATATAGAAAGTGGCAGAGGGGGTATAGGAATTAAATATGGAAGATTGAATGATAATCACAAGTCCACAGAATAAAGCAAGATAATAGTGCAGTTAAGAATTGCAAAAGAGGTGAAGAGAATTTCCGATTTTGAAACAACGTCGCGGCATTATGCAATTGTGGCGTTCGCTTCTGTTTTATGAAGAGATAATTGTTTTGAAGTGTTGTATTAAATATAATTCATTTCTGAATTCAATTGTTCCCTTCCACTATGTACGCTGGAATAACAAGTTTACTATAATAACAAGTTGTTGGATATTGAAGATATCACTGAAATCAGAATTTGGAGAGGAGAGGAACTGAGAAATCGATCGCTTTAATAAAAAATTCATTCTCGACGAAACACAAATATTTTTTTGCTAATTCCATGTAACCTTGAACACCTATTCCACGTCTATTTAACTTTCTAGGGAGCATTTTTGAATGTGAATCATCACGCAACATTGTTCGTTAAAAAGAAATTATTCATTTATCTAATGCGTTATTTTTCAACGATCCTATATATATAGAATCGTTGAAAAATATTAACGATCCTATATTAAGCCCTACCTTTGATATATATATATATATATA
>JAARMF010002911.1:0-23569 GCA_022844705.1 Toxascaris leonina
AATGAATTTCTCTCATTCTCTGCATAGCATTTTTGCAAATTGCTTTGTCGAATTACTAGTCATTAGTATGCTTTGTCGACTCTTGTGTCGTTCTCATCTCTTGATCCAGCCCGCAACCTCCCCTAGACCTTCCGCTATCCTCCTTCCTCGCACACAAAAAAATGATTTGCGAAAAGCAACGTCCTGCATATATCCTGCCTCTACTGCATTGAGCCTTCCACTGCACAATGTCTACAATTCACACTGACATCTTCATGAATTAATTTCACATAGCAACTTTTTGAACAAACTGGAAAGGAAACGGAAGAAATGCTGAACAGCTCTGCCTATCGTCTGCAATGACGTGAAAATGGCAAAAATGGTTACTTAAATATAACAGTGTGTTTACATTGAGCGACGCACCGCTGACCAGCAAACGCATAATGAGATGTACTGCTGTCAGCATCTACGTATGTATACTACATGGGAACAAATTTGGACATGAATTCGTCTTCAGATTCGTGTTGATTCGTTGATGCGCGTAAAGGCCGGTGATGACAACTACATAACGCATGCATAATCCAGACAAGCGATAATCCACTTGGGCAATTTTTAATTAGTCACATAGTTGAATTCGAATTTGGAGGTTAGCTGTTCGAATTTGGAGGTGCAACGAGCATTCACGAGTGATTGCCACGTATACGTTCCAGCGCACAAGAAAAATAGCGAGAGCCATAACTGTGCTTTGCTCCACCGTGTATGGCAAAGTTTGTCACATCGTTGATCGTCTGCATTTTCGTTGCCGGCGCCTGATACACAGCGTTTCGCTCGATCTCAGTAGCCGTCATCTCCGTTTTTTGCTGAACCTTGAATGCGTTTGTCGCACTTAGTGCAACAAACGCATAGATTATGGTCATAGGAACTGGAAATCTGCGCACAGAGAAGAGAAAATGGAAGGCGGAGAGAAGGAGAGAACTCCGTGTAAAAAATCAAAAAGCAACAATATGTATCGCATGATGTAATAAAATTCTTTTTACTCCATCTAAAGCGCAGTCTTCATCTATCTGTGCAACGGAACACAAACAAGTCACAAAGAGTAGTGCAATGCAATTTGCGTCCTCTTCATATGCATAATCAACGCTTTATGCAAGAAGAACCCAATATACCTTTATGATCACCTGTTCTGATGGACGTCCGCTACCACTTCATCAGACTCATCCAACCTCTTACAAGCACTGAAGAAGATGGACTACATTCGTGTCTGGGATTCTCCGAGCTAAATTGCCCGCCAGAGCAGCAAAACATCCTGCCAATTACCTTGGTAGAATTTTTCCCGAAGAATTCACCATTATTTTAAGCATTTCGTTCTACCGAAAAGTGCTCTTGACTGGATGCAAAGCGCAGAAATAACTGATGTTTTTGTGTCAGTCGGATGTTTAAAATCAACAAATGGAGGGAGATGGGGGGGGGGGGGGGGGGGGGGGGGGGGGGGNTGCAATGGTGGCGTTGCTACGTCGAATAAACACATGGGTCCTGGTTTGTTAGATGCCAAAAGCTTTAATTCGATTATTGTTATAGTGAATCGAACCACCAGTCGAAAACACACTATGCAAATCGATCCATACTATACAAATCCGGAGGCGTGTGTAAACTGTCCAGCTTAGCGATGCTTGGTGACGTGGAAACATTAGATCCGTGAGCGGCAATCGTCATCGCCAATCTCACGATCGTAACCGATGAACACCAATTGTGATACACGAGTAGTTGACATCCGAATGAAAAAAACATCACACCACAATATACCCACAAAGATCGAGTATATGGACGCACAATGACGAAGAATCTCGCCATGAGGCAACAACAATTCAAATGTTTTGGGTGTTATGGGGTCAAACAATGGATGGGATGGAATCGAAATGAAGCCCACAATGTACTCTTCAGCTGTCTATTATAGCCATTAATACCGATGACAGATTCAGGGAAAACAGAGTTTTGAAGTGCGGCCAATGATATGTGTATACGGAAGCACCGCGAATCTATTTAAACGTTAAGCTGGGATGTGGTTTAATAGAATTAGCCAGCCTATCACACACTCTTCGATGCGTTCCGTTCTACTGCTAATTCACCTCCTTGCAGTCTATGCTCAGAATGAGGTCTTCTCTATTTTCAGTTTGTCCGAATCGGATTTATCCTTTTTCTCGAATCATTTCTATGCAACCCATATAGAAAGAGAAATGAAGTATGATCTCCAGTCACGAGTTATACACCACTCTCAGTAATCAAAAATACCCGTCAAAGTTTCAGGAAATATAAATAACAAATTTCAACAGAAGGCGTTGCGGAAATGAGCATCTTCTGAACCGTCAGGGCAATTTTTGTCCTTTCCAACTGTTCCATCGGCTGACACTAGCAGTATAAGTGACGCTCGATGGGGTCTCTGTCGATGGCCATTGCCGAGTGAACGCCGTGGCAGTAGCCTTCACAATAGACTTCCGAACTCTCGTTATGCCTCCCTTCAGAAAACCTAATTTAGAGATCGATGTCCAAATGTCAGTTTCCTAGCTAAATTTTGATGGAAAAATAGGATCGATTAGCGGATATCTCGTAATGCACGACCCCTGCAGACATGCAATCGAACGGCCGAAGAATTAGAGTTGTGTCTTCAGTACAGCCAATGAAAATAGACCAGCTTAGCATTCATGGGTCATTTCTAAATAGTTCGGTCGTCATGGGGATTCGTTGCTTAGTCTGCCGTTGTCGAATATGAGATGGATGGGTGCTGTCTTACGCAGCTGTGAGTAAGCATCTGCGTGGAAATTCGTGTTACGTCTCCCACGTCCCGACAGCGGTGTTCATAGAAACAGACTAGCTACACGAAAAGTGAAGCATGCCTAGAATTCAGGGACACGATCGTTCGTAATGGCACTGGATTTAGTAGATGAAACTGCATATGGGGACGGCGCAGGCGATATCCATTACTTACATTCTCCCATTAATGTTTTCAATAGTGCAATTATTATAAAAATTGGATTGCAAGAATTAATAGTCGCCATACGATTGATTATTTTAGTTCGTCGATAAATCGTTACCTGATTTCGAGACGCATTTAACCGATGAGGATTTTGACCATGCGAAGATGGAGTCAATCAATCAGGAGGGGCCAATCGACGACTNCGCGAGGTTGGAGCCGGAGGATGAAAAGGGGCCAATCGACGACTCAGAAATGTACCACAAGGGGCTTTTTGAAGGCGATATCGGTTTGTTTCTGTGCTCTCTGTGACTATCTAATTTTACGCTCATTTAGAGTAGTTTTGTACTCACGACATCAAAGTATATTTTCAGTGGATAGTCGATGCAAATTTTTATGACATATGATATATGCATGCCTTGATACAACTTTGTATGATACAGTCATACACACGTACAACTTAATTTGTATGATACTCCTTGCTATTTATTGGCATTCAAGGAATACCGTGCGAAACACCAAAGTTTCAGTTGCAATTCTCAAGAAATAATGTCTTCAGCCTTTCATACAGATGATTACGCAAGTATGACTGCTGCGATCATGCTAATTTGAGCCTTTGAATTTAGTTAGATAAAAATGCCTTTTCTTATTCCTACTGTCAACAATCAGTCAGCATAACATATTCGATTGCCAAGCTGGAGGCATTGTGATACTTCCATGCCCTAAATCAGCTGCTTTCTCCTTCTCTGCCGTCCTCCTCCGCCCTATCGTTTTTGAAGTTCGCAAAATTCTTGTTCATAGACTGCAGAACTAAAAGATTTTAGCGAACGCCGGTCTTTCGTCGCAAAATATAGGACGTTTCATCGACCGCACGAATCGAAGAAGGGTTATGGGTGCCATGAGGAATGCGATCCGAAATGCCTATCAGAGATGGCCGAATGGACGTGTACCCTATACAATTTCGTCACAATACACCTCCTCGGGGTGAATAATTAGACATTCTCAAATCCAAAAAAATCGCAAAAAATTTTCTGAATGCGATTTAAGAAGAAAATATCGATGGATTTGATTGTTTTATTGCTTCCAACTTTAAAACTTCAAACTTCGTTTTCCACTTATTCCGATAATCGCATAAATTTCGTTACTGAGAAAATAGTTTAATTCGACTTTACTTTTCATTTCAGAGAAAGATCAAAATTGCATTTGTGAAANCAGAGAAAGATCTGAATTGCATTTGTGAAATGACAAAATGAGAACACAGAGAGAATATCATCTTCCAGCGACTTCCCCAATCTTCCTTTTTCGAGACTGTTAGTGGTGATCACATTTGGTTCGGATTACTGCTGTGTTGGGTGCATTAACTAATAGATAAAAAAGGCATATGTGAAGAGTGCTAATTGATTCGCTGCTCGTCATAACGAATCTAAGAACTTTGCATCTATCCATCATCCATANCGTCATGCGCTTGTTTGAGTGCTGTCTTACTCCTTTCGGAACCGAAAATTTTAAATTCCAGCCGAGCGAGAATCGCGGAAGCGTTCGATGAGTATGCTAAATTCACCTGCATCAAATTCACGCCCAAAACCGATGATGATCATGATTACATTCATATTCTCCCAGACGACGGATGCTACTCGATGGTCGGAAGGGCCGGTAAGTCATCCGTAACATTTCAGAAGCATAAACTGCCTGGTTAGAAATCATTTCTCTATGGTAATCTGGAATATTTCCAAACGCACGCTTCATTATCATATCCCAAGGAGGCTATAGGCTTAGTAAGATGCTATTGTCGTTTTAAAAAAATGCATCTGATTTGTTATTTCTTTGCATTTTGCAGTGCCTATTTTGTAGTGCAGAATTTTTCAGGTGGCGAACAAAACTTGAGCATTGGTTCAGGATGTATCCACAAAGGCATTATTATGCATGAGCTCATGCACGCTGTTGGCTTCTTCCACGAGCAAAGTTTGTTTTCTTGACATTCCATTTCAATTTTAATTTTTATTGGAGTTGAGCGGTTGATGAAGTGGTCAAGTGAAATGTAACGCATCTGGAAAACGAATTGCAGATGTTCTGGGTTTGTGCCGTTCGTTAATGAGGATGTGGCAGCATGACATGTATATGATGGCTTGATGATGCATATTCTTTATTCTCTTCCTCGTCATCTTTCTCATTCTCACCGTCTCATCCTCATCATTGCTCCCATGAAATACATTATTTCAGGCCGAGCAGACAGAGATGANATCTGGAAAACGAATTGCAGATGTTCTGGGTTTGTGCCGTTCGTTAATGAGGATGTGGCAGCATGACATGTATATGATGGCTTGATGATGCATATTCTTTATTCTCTTCCTCGTCATCTTTCTCATTCTCACCGTCTCATCCTCATCATTGCTCCCATGAAATACATTATTTCAGGCCGAGCAGACAGAGATGAATATGTGACAATTCATTGGGAGAATATTGAAGACGATCTTAGTGGTTAGTTATCGCGAGCCATCAATTTCTGCTCAATATCTTTGAAGTCAGTCCAAACGAAGACAGTCGAAACAGTAGCCCTTTCATTTTTGAGATTCACATTGGCAATAACCTCAAAGCTACACACCTAAAAATTCCCTCCTATTATTTCTCAGGTCGTGTGGTGTCGATTTTGTTGCGCAAATTCAGCGGTTGAATGCGAGCCCGAATTTCCTTTCATGTATCTTGTGGATAGGCAAACTGATGGCGAACTCACGCACTGAAATATGCATAATGGCCTCTCTCCTTATCCTCAGCCCATCTCTTCACTCTTCCCCTCTTCTCTATTATATCTGTTACAGTAAATGAAATACGAAGGCACGTGCCATAGTTTTGACGTATGCTTCGTGCTCCTTTGCTCAAATTCCCCGAAGTCAACCTTTGTGACAAATAAAGTATACAACTGTTTCAGCGTTATCTATCCGAGGCTTCACATTACAAAGCATATAGCTTTGCAGACCAATTCGACAAATATTCATTACGTGTAATTGACCACCTGGGTGCGCAATACGACTATTCATCGATAATGCACTACGGGACAACAGCTTTCTCGAAAAATGACCTGAACACCATAGAACCGAAGCAATCAGGAGTCGTTATCGGACAACGGAGAGGATTCTCGCAAACGGATATCTACAAAATCAATCGACTATACAACTGTCCGCAAGCTGGAACTGGTTGGTTGATTATTTACTTGCAGTGAATTCAACACTGCTGAATTGAAGTACGTAGTGACAGAAGATAGGGTGAATATCGCTTGAGGCCACGTGATTGGACTAGTTTGTAACTGAATCGCTGGCAATTTATATCAGCCTATCTGATGGAAAGCTAACAAATCTTCCAGATAACCTCAGCAGAAATAAAAGCAGTGAAATTTTGCAGATGAAATAACGGGCATAAAAGTTTCCGCTTCAGTGAGCTCTGTTAGCGTATTAACCATTGAATGAATAATGATAATATATGGTATTTACTAAGTAGTCCCGAAGGAAAAATGTCATTGCCTAGCCCAAATCTAAGTCGGCCTGAAAATCCGACGTTATCGGCATTAAGTTCATGGATAAGAAAATGTGATATATACACTGCAGTATTTATAGCTCATTCCGTCTAACTAGAACCGATTTTGCGCTTGTTAAAAATTCGCCATCTCAGCCCGCAGTATTTTGCTGATGGTTCGGGTAAAACCTTGAAGTATGAAATTTTTTACATCAAATCGCTTATCTGAAAAACTTGCCACTCACATGAGACTTCCAATCATTGTTATTGACTTCTCTCTTCTCGTAAATTACTAGTCCAAAAACTGCAAGCTAGAAATATAAAATCTAGTTTCTCTATGCACCGGCTCCTGAATAACTTTTCCTCCGCAAAAAATTCATTCTTCTCAACTCTGATCTCCTTATCACATAGAAAAGAAGCGATTTCTCTCTGAAATATTATAATTGTCAGAAAAAATACTCCTACTAATTGCAAGTTTATTGTAAGTGTCACAGCTGATATTAACATCATTTTTGAAAGTGCGATATTTCTTTTGATGTTTTTTCTTTCCGAAGATCAGTATGATAACGATAGTCTAATATGATGAATCGCATCATATGCAAATTAAAGCAAACTTATGATAATTTGGCAATAATATTTCATTGTTTAATATTACTCTCTAGTGGTCATGACTGCATATTTGGCGCTAATCTCCTTCCAAGGCTGAAAAGCTTTGAGCGTGCAATCACATCGCTGCAGTTATCACTTATCTGATGTGTGCAAGAGAAAATCAGCTATAATGGATGCTCATAACCTAGTATATCACTCAGTTTTACAATGAACCGTAGTTCGTTCTCAATATTCTGCACTAACTTTTCACGTCGTTCATCAACGTACCATTGCTTTGTTCAGATTTTATTGCACTGTGGACTGTTACCTTTCTTGTTTAGTTCTCTGCTTTATCCGATGAACTTTTGCTTTTCCGCTTTCAAATTTTTATCACTGCTCCATCAGACTTGTTTCATAGGTTCGTAGTGAAGTGCTACTTCAAGAAGAATAACTTCAAGCAACATTCCACTGTCATATGTTTCAATCATTTCAGAGGCCAGAACAACGAAGATTCCAACATCAACGACGCAAACCACACAAGGTTAATTCTTTTTAACAGCCTCCAAAAAGTTCATAACACCACTTTGTGCTTCGCCTTCATTATTTGAGCAGCGAAAATCACTCAAGAATGATCGCTGAAAGATTAAATAAAGTAGCGAAGAGGAATTTTTTTTTCCAAAAATTGGTCGAATGGAAATGAGTGAAGTATTGCGTCATATTGTAAGCTTTGTTGTGAATTGAATTACTTAGTATGCATCAGTGCAACTTTTCATTCTGGATTTGTGATCAACCATTTGAAAGAAATCCGGGGGCACAGCACTTTCAAAGCTCGGCTCTTTTAAGACCACTCACGAGCAAAATCCAAGAAGGCATTTTTATTTCCAAATCTCTTTTCTTCTTTAATAATGACACAGGAAACATTGTATCGACAGATCCCTCATTATTAATAGAAGTGATGGCAGAGAAATTATGCCAGGTAAAGAACTCTAGCTACACACTGATTACTTGAAAGGCGTAAAGTACTTGGAAAAATAGTCTTCAGTAAGGTGCGCATATGTTACTTTATTTTGTTCATAGCACCACATACAGAATGAGAGGATCGACTCGACATTTGTCATACGCTATCGTTATATGGTCAATGTAAATTATAATAGTCGAAAAGAGAATCTATCTATCACAGCTAATCTCTTTTTGTGAAACCTAGGTATCGACAGAACGTTTCCTATTAATAGAAGTACTAACGGACACCCTAGCTTAGTGCTCTGTTGACTGCAGAATTGTGTCATTTACAGCTCTCTCGCTCTAACTTCAGTGCATGGAAGGCCTAAGATGTTTGGCAAAATAGCTTCCAGCAAGATGCGCATATGCTACTTTGTTTTGTTTATAGCACCACGACCAGCCTGCGAAGATCGAATCAAGGGTTGTCGTATTCTATCGTCAATTCTTCAATGCAATTTGAGGTTCACGTCTCAGTTCATGCACAAGTATTGCCCCCGCACATGTGGAAATTGCGCTAGTTAACGCAGCGTTCACGTCAAAAAGTAGGAGTGATCAATGCTTCTGATGTTAAGATTGGACCAACTCTGGAATGTGTGACAGCTGCTTCTATGGTGATTATATGCATAGAAAATGTGCCACTAGATACGGTTTTTGTTGACATTCATCCACTAGTGCAACTATAGTTGATTGCTTTTTGACCCATGTAACCGCTGTTGCTGAATAAGCGACTCGCCTTTTTGCGCGACGGCATTCTTTCGTTCCAATTCCTGTATTTTCTACTATGCGAGGAACAACAGGTGAAACAAAGAAGTAAGGAAATATACCAGACATGTGACATGGTACGCGCATTTGCGCTTGTGCGGACCATTTCCTGGCCAATATTTACCAACAAAAATCAAGAAATGCATTTTAAGTACATTTCGAGCAGATCCACTGCACTTCTTATTCACTGCACTTGCGTTTTACACGACGTTGTGCCGATCACATGGGTTGATCGGTACGTAGAGTGTGCCAATCCATAGCCGAGATATGGTGGCGGACAGTTTAGGATAACCGCCAAAAATTCCGCTCATTAGCGATGTTTATTTTTTCGATTTCAAGGAAAAACCGCGGATGCCGCATTTATTTATGATAAACTCATTGAGTTCTATTGTTTGATAGTAAAGTCAATTGGTATCAAAAAATAATCCCGGAAAACATTTGCCCGATTGAGTGCTTTTTTTCTCATGTGGATTGGCAGTTCACAGGCGAGACTGATCTCGATTACTTTTACTTGTTTACGGCGTGCGTCTGTTTCTCAGCACCTGACATCACGATTTTTCGAATACTCAAACGTACTTACCCTCAAACCATTGAGGAGTAGTAGAGGAGGCCTTCAAAGAAGCCTAGAATTGCAGGAAAAAATCTTGCATAAAGATTCTGCAAAAGCTGACGACTCTACCTAATACTCCACTAAGCATGTCCTCCAACGAGGACTTTTACGAGTAATCACCTCTGCTGAATCCGCGGTTCCTTTCTAGTTCCCGAGCATGTCTCTTGCTCTCGTTTGAAGCGCAGAAGGTCTACTTGGGAACTTCAAAGGACCATTGAAAGAAGTAAAGGAGAAGACAATAGCAGACATGAAAGCGTTGATTTGGTCGTCCTTCGCTGTTTATATTCGAAGCGGAAGCAGTATAAAGGACTCATTTATTGTTGCAACCATCGACCCTGTTGAAAATGGATCCCGCAAGAATGCATTTCTAGTGTGACACGAACATTGTGATGCGCAGGGACTGAGCAAGCCTATATCGCAATCCTGGATGGTGTGGGCATTGAGTCGACGAAAATATATTGTGCAATTTTGAAAATAAGTTCGATGCACTATATGCTGAGACAGTAAACACACACTGTAAAGAGATAATCAGCTGAGGCATCGAGGATGATAGTGCATCTTACCACTTTGATGGCAACAAGCTGAACTGAGTGAGAATGAAACCGATGATTTTGAAAAAACAACTAGAAAATTTTCGTTGGATATGCGATTTTTGAAAGGACTCATACACCGCGGTTGGTGCTGCAGCGTCGTACTGATGTCAGTGCACTAATAAATGTCATGCGAAAGATCAGGATTATATGGACAGAGGCTGAACAACCGCATTCAATGTCCGAGGGGAATTTGAATTGAACGGTTCAGCCGAGAAGAGAAAGGATCTTCATCTACTCTTATCCCTTCAAATGCGATTCGCACATTCATTTGCTTGGCGACTGGTGTAGGTATTGTTGCGAAACAAATATGTCCTGTTTTTTCCGATCGTTCCGTTTTCGCTTACTGTTCTCCGATGCACTTGCCAATTTTTGTACTTCGTACTTTCGACATTTGATATTTTGTTGCATTCCTCCATACATTTCCTCTCCATCGGGAAAGCTGCCCCTTGTCACTTGCGCACCATCTAAATGTAAAAATGGATGGTGGCTATCTAGATGATCACAAGATATGGCAGAAAAGTTTCCGCGCTTTCAACATGCACGAAATGAGTATGAATAATTTACATTAGCGGCATCGGCCAATCGAAATTTGCATCTGTTTCGTTCTTGATGGAGAAAATGCTGACTTTTTTCTGAAGTTTTTCCGGCGGTTTTTTAAACTTTTTCATTGAGTGATCACACTGTTCTGACAGTCTTTGTTCGTTTTACTTATAAACAACGTGGCTGCTCTTGATGGGATTCATTTATATCATGGAAAACCCGACGTACGAAAAGTACGGTATCAGTATTTTACTTTTGGTCCAAAATACCTTGTACAGTACTCTGCCAAATTTGCAACAGCAGGTTGTAGCGAAAGAAGAAATCTGTGTTGTGCCTTCAGTTATTGATTGGGTGTTGCTTTTCTTCGGGATTCCGCTTATTTTTCTGGAACCCTTGAATCGAACGTATGCGGGTAGTTGAGAATCGGGTAGTCAATGAAGCAAAAACAAGACAACTCATATGAGCTGTCAATGAATAAAGATTTTGAGCGAACAGTGCAAATCTATGCTGCGCAGAAATACAGCGCACAAGCTTCGACATTTGCTTCCTGGACATCACTTGATGGTGATGACCGTTTCAGTCTGTTTTGATAACTGCGCTCTTATAGTGACTGTCTTTTGATCAGGGTGGTAGGCCTATTATACACCTAAAAATTAGCTCGAATTAGCTTGTTTATCAATTTGATAAGAATCCACACACGTATGAATGATCGGTTGTTCAAAATAAGGGCAATTCATAAGATAGGTTTAATTTCCAATGAATATTGATCAAGTTTCATAAACGTCTCATTAGAATTTTTATTCATTGATCAATTTTAGCAGAAATTTACGTTTCGCGTTTATATTGCCTGAACAAATTTCACAATTGGTTGCATCGTCTCATAACACCTGAATCAGGGATTGTTTGTTTCGTGACGGCAGTCGATGGATTTTTCTCTCTATATATGCCATTGAGGTAAAGTCAATGTTCAATTCTCATCAATTTTTCAACAGTTTGTCATTTATATCTGCTAAGTGCATTTGGAGCTCAAAATATCTCGCTTTGCCCAAGCAGAGAGCAAAAACTCATTCGATTGTTTGCGAGCATGAAAAAAAGTAGGAGTTATAACTATGAAATCCTCAGCAATAACTTTTAAAATTGCTGCAAGTAATCGGACTATCTGCTTGCAGCATTTTTCAAGGAACCCTAAGCAGCTTATCGTAATGCGTTAGCAACAAAGTCAGCCAAATAGGTTCTCAACCCGGAAAGCTTCTGCTCATGGTATATAATCAGTCGATTATATAAAATTATATACGGCCAAATGTGTGGGTGCCCACCAGCATTGAATAAANGTGTAGGTGTCCACCAGCAGTGAATAAACAAATCATAGGTCGCATGGTCAAATGGGCTCAAACTCGATTGGCAGTTTATCGCAAAGTTCAGAATGCATTCATTAAATTTCATCGTTGTTCCCATTCTCATTCATCGGTTGAGAATATCGAAGACCGACATAGTTTTCAACAGATAAACGAGATCGCTGCTAATTATTTTTGGATAAACACACAAATACATACACGCATACCCCAACATTGCACTTAGTTATGCGATTTTCAACTGCATCATTCATTTTCAACAGCTAAAAACGATTTAATTCCATCGGAGTGCTGACAGTTATCAAGGTTTTTCGGGACATGAAGTGATGCAAGTATTTGTCGTGGCAATAGAGTCTCGTCCTCCTCAATGTAGCGCTCCATTCCGAGTATGAAACCCATGGCTGTAAACAGAAATATAAAGCACTTCAACAACTTGTCGTTTGTTACCTTCTCTGCTTACTGTGCTAATAAAATCAAAATTCAGATATGTAGCATAATCANGAATTGAAATTCAGACATGTAAAGCATAAGCATATCATCAAAGAAGGGAATCGATCCACTGCAGCCATCTGACATAAACAAATGTGATACTTTCATATAACGAACGCATAAAAATTTCTATATTTTTCGTCTACGGTATCGTTCGATGAATATTTCTAATGCACATATGAAAATTTTTGGGAGATTTTCATAGAAATGAACTCAATGAAAGCAAATCTGAGAAAATCACAGCAATGAACGACAACAATTTTCCAACTTAAATTCAAGGCAGAATATTATGCTTTTATACTGTTCCGTTTCGAGGGATAGCAGTTTCAAATATATGCAGTTACCGAATTATTATCTAGTGATTCTTTTCTCTGTTAATATGATGTCGATTGTGCCGATATTTCTGATCCGTTTTTTTGCATTCGCACGAAATGCGAGGCACTTTAGATATTATTGGCTTTTGATTTTTAAAGGATTTCATAGTTAAATGACATACAGAGTCAGTCCTCTTATATATCTACCCATCGGTCCGACTACCTCCCTAATTGAACTGCCTCTAAAATTAGCAAGGGACGTCTACGGCAACAACGCTTGGGCAATATGCGAGCATGCAGCCTGAATTTGAGCACTGCAACATTTCTGCATTCACTGCTTTTGACCATTTTTAGAATTTTCTCATAAATGGCATGAACCGGAAATTGCGGAATGGATTTCCACCTGAGGCGACTTTTCAGTGTAGTTGAATACGCATGGCTTTCCCCAAATGAGGCTGCTGCGTTAGAGTCATAGGAACCTATGTTGCCGAAGAGACCATAAACGTGCTCGTTACGAATCATCAACTAGCAGAATATGCGAAATATCGAAGCACTAGTCAAACGATCGTTGATCCGACCTCCTACGCTAATCAGCGATGATTTTCTGTTTGTTTTGAAAACGTGCTTTCGATAAAAGTACTTCTTATCTGGGATAATTGGTTCAAAATCGTCACAGTTTCTCGCACAGCTGCATAGGAAACAAATGCTGTGCGTGCTTCAAACATCATCATGGAAACTCCTTGCCTGGCCCTTAAACCGCCGCTGCAAATTTTAGGTGAGAATGAGAACATTAACCATCATGTAGCGCAGGACCGTCAGGAAGAGATGGAAAGAGACAGATATAAGCAGGGGTCAGATGAGAATCTGAGGTGAGGGCAGTAGAACCATCCTTTAAGGTCTGGTTACTGCATCGGGTTCAGACACTAGGGGCCAATTTAAAGCAAAAAATAGCGCCACATATATTCTATAGAGTACGAAAATGAAAATGAAGGAGGAGAGAATCTTTCTGCAGAAAATCTTCAAATTATGTAGCTCGCTAACCACTATGTGTAACGGTGGATCTGCCCTGTTGTCAATGCCTTTAAATCCGTTGGATCGCTCCACTGATGTCTAATGCAATAATAATCGGCTTCCAAGTTGCCATCACGTGATGAGGAAAATTCAAGGGACTCGTGACTGCGCTACAGTACATCATAATTATTAAAAAATCAAGGTACATGTTCATCTGAAGATATTGAAATTTGGTTCGATATTTATAAAATGAATCATAGAAAGAATTGATTGTCGTCCTAAATGCGCTTTTAGTGTTATATATCAAACAAAAGGATTATTCTTTGAACGAAACGGACATCAAAATATTGTCACTAAATGGAATTATGTTTCCCCTTTTTCATATTTCGAGTCTTCTTTCTTTTACTTCCGAAATAACGATCTCACAGTAACAGTGGACATAGTAAAGACTACTGTGATCTCGGAGAGCAGTCATGTTAGGTTGTCGCTAAGAGCACAATTTTAGGTTACGGATACTGTGCATTTAGCCACTAGATAACACCTAATATGCACTTCATATTATGATGTTTCCGAATCGCCACAACAGTAATCGCTATCCTTCTCTATATACCAATATGCTACAAAATCTTTTCGGCGAGTTGTTTAAAATTTTTCTTCGCATTTAGTAACATCGCCACGGATTGCGCTCAGAGAGATCCGCACATTTTGTACTGTTTGGAGGAAAATAAGTTCATATCGCATTATTAATTCCTCGTGCTTCGGAAATTCGAGTCCCCACCCCCAAAGATATGACACAAACACGCAAAAATATGGGCGAAAAACAATGCGAAAACGACAAGAAAATGAACGAAATCAGCAAAAACTGGGCAACTGCGCACACTCCGGAGGAAGTTTAACCACGGTAGCGAGGATAATTGCTGAGATGAGCACCTTCTTTCCGACTGTCAAAATCTCACGAAAAAATGGCATATGAAGCCTTTGTTCTAGCTTATATACCTTTCTGGATAGTAACACCCATCTATGAATAGAAGATTCCCTTGCCTTTTTCTGTCTGACATCACGAATTTCCTCTTATGTTGATTGACTAGCGATATACCTTTTTAAATGGAGAGGTGCTATGAAGACTTCTCTCTTTTTGGGAGGAAATCTGCAATATATACTGAGTATCTAAGGGTCGGAAACAAAGGAGAATGGGGTGTCACAGGAAAACCGTGCGGTTGTTGCTTTCGACCGATCTGCTGCCTTCCGTGCGCGCAACATTCCCGATCTCTGAACGCCTGTCGCGTTTCGCTTGCAGCTGATCACCGCTCCAACGTCCTCAGTCTTGCCGGGCTAACGCCACCTGCACGATCACTGACCCGTCTACTGATATCTCGCGGCCATCGACTCGCCCACTAATACTTCACGGCCACCGACTCGTCCGTTGACACTTCATGGCCACCGACTCGCCCACCGGCACCGCCACTTGCGATCCAACAACACACCGCTTTGGGCCACTTAGTACGACCAATACCAATTGCTCCATGAGCTCAACTGCGGAGCAACCCGAGTTGCGCGTTTGACACTTGTGCGCACAATCCTCAAACTTGGGTAATTAAACCTCTAGTAGGGTTATCGTAGTCACGACGCTCACAACGCACAAAAGTGACACCGAACAACGATCTAAAAAGCAAGACAACGAGCAATAATACAAAACTAATATCATAATAAACAACACAAAATAACAGCCACACAAATACACACGTGGCCACGAACAGGCCCTTAGCGAATCACTAATAACACCCCAAAAAAATAAAGCTCAGTATTCATCCACTACTGATCCCTCGATTCCCGTCAAAGCGACCCCAGCCGTACCATCACACAAATAACGCCCTTCGCTAGTCGCATTCTCGCCTCCTTTTATACCCTCTCTTGATGGCTCATAATAGCCTTTGTTCAATTCAAACTACCGATCTTTTTTGACTGCTTTCTTTGTTCATTTGAAATCTTCCTTTTTTGGCGCGCAGTCTTTGTTGCACTAATCGATTAGAAACTCTCTTTATTTTATCCCCCGGTTGATTCTATCCCTTGGCAGCTCTCCAATCATATATTACGATTTCACTTCATATACCTCGCGACTGGTCGCGACAGGTGCCATGTTTTCTTTTTTTGATGTTTTCTTTCTTAACACATCTTTTGATAAGCTCTTTTTTTGTACCTGTCAATCACCGGGTCCTCTGAGCATGTGAAACAGGAATGTCGTGGGTGGTGTCCTGTGAAATAGTTCAGGACGGCGCAGAAAGAAAACCATTATACGACGACAATTCATCGGTGCTCGCGCCATCCAAGGTCTCCAGGAGGCTTGTTCAGTCCCTTGCATATCGCGATATCTGTGTCACTTCTTCAAATTCAAAACTGCATTTTCGCTGGATACATCCCGAAAGTAGCGGATCGTTGCAGCAATAAGTGATTAAACTCTTCGCTCTGTATATCAACAGCGAGAGACGCTCGAGCCGACGCCTTCACGTCTGCTACGTACTTTCAATTCACCTATTTCAATGGTCTCTTTAAAAGCGAGTAGAAGGGTTACTTGCGAACCTGTAAAGATGAGGTCGCAGATCCAGCTCAGCTGACTATTCGCCGAAATCCTGGCTGAAGAACGTGCTTAGAGGCGTCAGCCTTTGGAGAACCTTTAAGCACCATTTTCTTTCAGCGCCGTCCTGAACTGTTTCATAGGACGCCGATCGGTTTTGCACTTTCTTTACAGTAGGCATTACAAATGTCTTCGTGCACAGTTTTCATATCCGTAACTTATCACTTCTCGCGACTAGTCGCGAGAGGGCCAAACTACCTGGTATAGTATTGTACCAAATCTGAAACCGCAGGTACATCCTAGGCACAGCACACTAGGTACTTCGCAAGGTGGTAGAAGTAGGGTATTCCACCCCATCTGCCAATCATCAATCACGTGCGCAGCTTCACTTAGGGCAACGTCTACTCGAACCGGCCACCTCATCCTCATCTACCAGGCGTACATCAACCAAAAGCGCAACCTCAGTAGATCGCTTATCCTCAGTCGGTAGAAGCATGACCGGCCGTCTGCCGAATGGAGGATCGAAAACCCGATCGGGAAAGTGTCAGTCGGTTTTTGTTTCTGTTTTGACCTTTAGTAATTGAGCAAATTTGTTGACGTTTTTGCCGGAGAGCGTCTTTACATGATGCTACGTGCGGGGCTTGAATCTGGCGGTAATAAATCCAAGTTGAACACGTTTTTTAGGGAGCCAAATGAATCAGTCTTTAGCAACCGACGTTATCTGAGTAAAGCAACATGAGGGGTGAAGGATGCATGCCTTCCGCTGGTCTGCGAAAGACGATTAGGTTAATCACCGAAAACCTGCAAGCTAATCTAAACGAGTTGCTAACGTACGATGAACTGATAGAGAGCGAACATGAAAAGAGTTGCGGTCGAGGATCTAGAGAGACCTGGGGCAATGGTGGAGGCGGGTGTACACAGACTGAAGGAGACACACACGGCGTGGCGAGAGTTCCTTGTAGGCCTGGAGGGAAAGGAGCGACAAAAAGAGATATGAAGAGAAGGACACGAATGCGACCAACCAGACACTTTTCTTGAAGTAGAAAAGAGAGGAGAAGTGCCGTCCCTGCAATGTAAGTTAAAGAAATTAGAAGCAGCAAAAGGCGTCTGCATGATCCACACGTCAAACAAGATTCTAAGGATTTAAAAGTAAAGTTGCCACGGGTTACGTTACCTCCATACCATGTCGACGCTTTAGAATGAAAGGGGGCTTGGGATTCATTTTAAGCGGCAGTGGATATACAACAAATCCGACCTGTCAGCAAAATTGGTCTCCGGGTCCACTCCCTCTTTGGCGAGTATGGCTCCAGAGGTTGAGGTAAAGGGTTAGGCCGTTGATGCGCTGAACAATGAGAGGCAGTAACGAACTAAGGGAAGAGCAACGGTTAGCCAATAATCGAAAAGATCAGGATAGAAGTCAGGATTCGTTGGCGATACAGCCGGCGAACGACGCACGTGATAAGCCAACACTTTTATCGTAAGATGAAATTAGTGGCCTTTGGGCTCACGTGGACTGACTCCCCCAAGAGGTCAAGGCGGAGGACCAAAGTATTGTAGAATGGAGTCATATCGAGCATCATCAACTCCTTTCCGATGTCGACAACAGAGTAAGTAGATTACGAGGTGAGAGGTGCAAAGGGAGACAGATGAGGCCGCCCAGAACGGCTATCGAGGAAACTGAGTTCAGAGCGAAGATCGCAGAAAATGGCGAAGTAAGTGAAGACTACCCATGTTTTTTGGTGAAATTAACATCTATTTCAACGTAAACGAGAAGACAGCCGAATAAAAAAGGGCAGGATATCGCCGTGTACATGAGAACTGATGGAAAAGAGAAAACGGACGAAAAGAGATGTAAAAGACCATCTCCTGTACTCTATACTCTGCAGGGTGATCAGAACCCGGTCAAAGGAAGACTTTAAGCAGTACCGCATGAAAAGGCTTCCGGAAGAAGGGGAGAAGGTTGAAAATGTAAAACGGTGTAAAAGAAGCTTGTCTCTCTACAGGAATAACTTCGCCACGTCAAGAAAAACCGCCGGTGAGGAGTCACGACGAAAAGTGAGATAGAAGAAGTCGCTAAAGAGTTCTACACAGACTTGTTCGCTTCGAAAACTCCTATGAAGAAAGCGGCACTGCATTCGCAGGAAGAGGAGCTTTCCTCAGTTACGAATGCCGAGGTCTGCCATGGCGTAATGGCCATGCCTGACAACAGAGCTCCTGGAGAAGAACAAATAGCGGTTAAGCTGCCGGTTAAGCTGTATGTTCCAAAACATTTTGATGCTCGAAAGTGTTGAATGTGACGCGATAAGAACGAAGCTGCTTTTTTTTGCATTACTAAACCAAGCCATCAAAATAGCGATCGTCATCCAAATCGACTTGCGACTGACAATAGCGATCGACTTGTGACTGATAAATACCCTAGCTCTGGGAATGTTTCGCCTATGACCTCTTAGACCGCAAACGAAATCCCAATATACTAATTGTCCGCAAATTGACTCTATATTAGCCTACGGTACAAAAAGTTCGAAGCAAATTTTATGCAGCTTAAACCATGAAGCACGATAACTTTTCGACAGACGACCGTAACGGTAAAGGTTTTGAGTCATTTTTGAAGTATCCTGGCTCTGCTACTATAATCTCAGTAAATGTTGCTGGTTGCCACCAAAAGAACGATCACTTGTTTCGAATACTACAGCCGACTACATAACAACAAGCCTATCTGCACGCAGAGTACAGCAGACTTCTCCGCTATGTTATTGTCACTGTTAATTGGTGCATGTTTAAACAAAGAAGCCATGCAGCAAACTCAACCTGCCTCATGGTTCTCGGCGCTTGGCTTACAAGAACCATGGAATCATGATCCTTTATTAATAATAACTTGCTTCGTCTATGCCTCGAACTATTTTCGATCCCATTACCAGCTCGAAATCTTTGTTTCCTCTATCATATCCTTTAAATTTTGTGCTGTCCCCTCATTCCCTAACTTCTGTGCATTGATACAAATTTGTATTTGCAAAGTGCGTTCTGACGACGTATGTACCCCTACATGTATGTTCCATCTGTTTATTTGATAATTCCAACTTTTCCATGCCATTTTCCGGCATTGATCCGTCAACCTCTGAAAAGTATGGCCATTTGAAGAATTAAGGCCTAGAAATGTGAGCTTTTCGTGGAAAACTCTTGGAGCGGTTGGATCAATCCAAAGAAATTATTATGAGTATCTGTTATTTGTTGTATGCTTTCGATGATGGCTTATGTGATACTGTGTGAAAACGCGACCAATTTGGCACGTATTTTCAGTGTCTTTTCTTATTCTTGCGACAAAATTCGGTCCTTTCATGCATTACATCAAGCTCTTCCTGACACTGGTGAGATCCGTACAAGATGCAGCAATTATTTCTGTATAGATGAAAGTAACGATATTGACGGATTCTAGCCGAGAAATGGGATTGCTACCTTCATCTCGCAACATGTTATCACGTTGCGATGAACAACAGGTATGTTAGAGTGAGTGGGGCGTGGGAGGGTGGCGACGAAGATGACGTTGCAAGCACTGTATATTTTTCGAAGGATAAAATTTCGCGAGTATGCAACAATTTCTGATGTTTAGTGTTAACAGTCAGTTGGCTGCTATATCCCCCCACATATAAGCAAGATTGCGTGTCATATTGACACAACCAATACAAGCAGTAGCAGCTGAAGTGATGAAGCATACGATTTTATTGTACGCCATCGATTATCGAGACCAAATATTCAATGGGAGGAAACGATTCGCTTAATCAACGCCCACATGACTTTGTGCTTGTAGCTACATTATATACACAACAAATACACAATATATGTTGATAGTGCATTGTCCATACAGCAGCGCACGTTAGAATTGACTTAAAAACAGTACGGTTTTTCTCAAAATCCCTTTCGTCAAATATTTGGGGAAGAGAGGATTCGTCAGAGAGGAGACATAGAGAGAAGCGAAGAGGTTGTTTATCGTTTGTGAGCCGTTTGTTTTCCTCCGCTCTCCATCCCCGAACAATATTTCAATGAGTTCCCGTCATATCTGACGATCAAAAAATCATGTTTGCATAACTTTGATGTTTGTTTGAAAATCAGATGAATATCCGGGGGATTTATGGAATGAGAGAAATGACGTATGCGCCATTCATCCAGCACCCAAGAAACGAGTTGATTACATCGGTACTATGAGTTACTTGCGTGTCAGCGGTTCAAGTAATCAGGGCGGTGGCAGTTCAACCTGTTTCGACATCACTCAAGCCAGGCCATATATTTTTCCATTAGGCCTTCGTTGACGATTATTAATGAATTTCTCTCATTTCTGCATAGCATTTTTGCAAATTGCTTTGTCGAATTACTAGTCATTAGTATGCTTTGTCGACTCTTGTGTCGTTCTCATCTCTTGTTCCAGCCCGCAACCTCCCCTAGACCTTCCGCTATCCTCCTTCCTCGCACACAAAAAAATGATTTGCGAGAAGCAACGTCATGCATATATCCTGCCTCTACTGCATTGAGCCTTACATTGCACAATGTCTACAATTCACACTGACATCTTCATGAATCAATTTCACATAGCAACTTTTTGAACAAACTGGAAACGAAACGGAAGAAATGCTGAACCGCTCTGCCTATCGTCTGCAATGACGTGAAAACGGCAAAAATGGTTACTTAAATATAGCAGTGTGTTTACACTGAGCGACGCACCGCTGACCAGCAAACGCATAATGAGATGTACTGCTGTAAGCATCTACATATGTATACTACATAGGAACAAACTTGGACATGAATTCGTCTGCATATTCGTGTTGATTCGTTGATGCGCGTAAAGGCCGGTGATGACAACTACATAACGCATGCATAATCCAGACAAGTGATGAGCAAGCAAGCACTGGTGTAAGTTTTAATCAGGCACCACAGTTGAATTTGCATTTGGAGGATAGCATTCATGAGTGATTGCCATGTTTACGCTCGGATGCACAAGAAAAATAATGTTTCGAGCGTTTTCATTCTAGTTTGCTTCATAGAAGGGACATTTTAGCTTCCACTTACCATCGTCGAGAGCAGCACTTCACCAGACCTTGGTAACAGCACCTTAATTGGACTTTGATAAGAGCAGCCGCTTTCCAGGAAGGACTCACCTCTAGATGAAATCGCAAGTCCGCTATGTGTTAGTAATAATTTTCACGTGTGGCCGTTTTTCCTATGTTCAGCTTTCCAAAAGCTCACACCTAACGAGAACAGACGTTTGCATTTGTGCGTGTACAAGGAGGAAAGAACGACAGAACTCCGTATAACAAATCAAAATGCAACAGTATGCATCGTAGGATGTCATAGAATTCTTTTTACCCCATTTAAAGCGCTGTCTTTATCCATCTGTGTAATGGAACACAAACAGGTCACAGAAAGTATTGCAACGCACTTTCACTCATCTTCATATGCATAATCAGCGCCCTCTGCAAGAAGATCCCAATATACCTTTCCAATCACCTCTTCTGATGGACGTCCGCTACCACTTCATCAGAATCATCATACTTCTTACAAGCGCTAAATTCCCCACCAAAGCAACACAATATGCAGCCAATTTCTTTCTTATAATTTTATCCCAAGATATTTATTCGTATCTAACCTGTACAGGTGAGCAATTTTCAATGATGTTCAAACATTGGACCCGTGGGCAACAATCGTCATCTACAATCAGCTTGATCGCAACCGATAAACGCCAATTGTGGTATGTGAATAGTTGACATCCAAATGGAAAAACATCACACCGCAATATACTCACAAAGGTCATGCATGCGAAGCATAGTGACGAAGCGTCTCGTCGTGGGGCAATAACAATTCGAATGTTTTGACTGTTATAAGGTAGAACAATAGACGGAATCGAATTGAAATCAAACCGCAGTGTACTCTTCAGCTGTCTATTATAGTCATCAATATCGATGACGGATTCAGGGAAAGCAGAGTTGTGAATGATATGTGTGNCGATGACGGATTCAGGGAAAACAGAGTTGTGAATGACATGTGTGTACGGAAGCACCACGAATCTATTTAAGCGTTAAGCTGGGATGTGGTTTAGCAGAGTTAGCCAGCCTATCACACATTCTTCGATATGCGTACCTTCTTGCTACTACTTCATCTCCTTGCAGTCTACGCTCAGAATGAGGTCTCCATTTTCACTTCTTTTTAATCAGATTTACTTTCTTTGTCGAATTATTGCTTGATGGGGTCACTGCCGATGGCCGTTGCCGAGCGAACGCTGTGTCAGTAGGTTTCACAGTAGAGTTCCGAACTTTCGTTATGTTCAGTTGTTCGGTTTCAGTATTTTTCACGTGTTCAGTTTCCACTGTCGATAGAACAATAGAATAGATTATCTGCTTTCTCGTTAAGCACTCTTACTGCAGAGATGCAATCCAACGGCTGAAGAATCAGAGTTGTGCCTTCAGTACAACCAACGAAAACCCAACCGCATAGCTTTCGTTGATCACTTCTAAATAGGTCGTTCCTCATAGAGGTTGGTTCGTTAGTTTGCAATTGTCGGATGTGAGGAGGATCGATGGTGTGAACAAACATCTGACTGGAACTTTGTGCCACGTCTTCCACGTCTCGACAGCGTTGTTCAAACAAGCAGACTAGCTTCACGAAATGGAAAGCGTTAACTAAAATTCAGGACAGGTCATAACAGCGATGGTTTCAGTAGATAAAACTGCATATGAGGACGGCATCGGCGTTATACCTGACTTACATTCTCCTACAAACGTTTGCAGTAGTGCATTTATTATAAAATCCAGTATGCAAAAATTGACAACCGATATACGACTGATCATTTCAGCTCGTCGATAAATCACTGCCCGATTCTGAGACATATTTAACGCGTGAGGACTTTGAGCATGCGAAGTTGGAGCCGGAGGATGAAAATGCGCCAATCGACGACTCAGAAATGTACCACAAGGAGCGTTTTGAAGGCGATATCGGTATGTTTGTGTTCTCTCTACGACTATCTAATTTCGCGTTCATTTCCAGCAGTTTTGCATCGCCGAAATCAAATTTACTTTCAAAGGTATATCATACAAATTTATATGTTGTATGATATATGCACACAAATTAGTCACACTTGGTGGAAAAACATGACTAATTTTCATGTGTAAATTCGGGAAATGAAGCCATCTTGCTAAATTCGAGCCTCTGCGCTTGGTTTGATAAGGATGTCTCGTCTCACTGTCAAAAACCAGCCAGCATAACATACACTCTGCAATATCCCATAGCTCAAGTTGGAGGT